>LJIJ01001356.1:0-47411 GCA_001718145.1 Orchesella cincta
TGGGTCAACCGGTCAATTTTGCTGCTGGGAAAGAGAATGGACGGTGCAAAATTTATCCTCATAGCGGGAAACATGTCTCTTAACCTCTTTCATGTACCACGACCAAGCACCACGTACTGTATGCAATGCTTTGATAACTCGTGGTTTAAGAAGGGCTCTCTAAAAATTTTGTATTTTTCGTGACTCTCCTCGATTGCTCCAAGCTCTTTCGAACCATGCAAGTAAACTGTGATACAACTTGTGAATGATGAGTCTTGAAAGAATTAGCTGAAGTAGTAGACGCAAACGAGAACAGTTTGAATTATGGCAGATTTGAAAGTAACATAATAGTAGGTGTGTGAAGTGCAAATCGACTGCTTCTTTTAGTTTTTCATTCGGCTTGTTCTAAAACTGTTTGCTGCTTATGCGCACGTTTATATCTAGAAACAAGAACTTAAATTAAATAAACGTTTCTTTAAAAATACGTGTTAAACCAATGCAAAATTAGAGAAAATAAACTTGCAACTGAAGGCAGGTGTTGAAAATAATTTGCTTGTCTACGTCTATACACATTCCAATTACTTTCCTGGCAAATTAAAACTTCGGCGGAAATGAGTTTTCCTTACTAAATTGAGTGATTTGGTAGGATTGTGTGATTAATTTTCCAGAGCTCTGCTGCTGATATTAAGATATTGCTGTTGTATAACCAACAGCAATCTTAACTCAATCTAGAAAATCCTGGTAATTATTTTGGTGATTATTTTGCACCTCCTCGGTTTTTGTAGACTTTTTTTACTGCGTGGCTGAAAAATATTTGGTAGATTCGAAAATATTATAACTTTAGATGTTCATGAGTAGTATGGATGATTGTTGGACAAAAAAATTCTTTTGATATTCTTCAAATCTATTTTCTGTTTGTTAGAATACATGATTCCCAAATCTGACAAGAAAAAGTGTATTGACTCGGAACCAGAGTACAATGAGAGCATGCAAAGAATGGTTATTTGCATTGAGAATGCGGTGGTAAAAACACATAATTCTCAGACTTTTGCCTGTTTTGTAAATTACGTGCTGTTGCTCAACACAAATTATTGTTTTATATATTGCAGAACTGGCAAACAGAAAGTACATAAACATCAAGAGAGGGAGCATGCTATAAAAAATATATTATAGTTTGTCTTGAATTTAAAAAAATTAAATCACTGTATCAAGTTAAAATGTATGCATATAATGGAATAAAATGAAGCGCATGTGGATGGATAAGTTTGCTAAATCATCCAAATCCCAATTGGGCAGTGATTGTGCTTTACGACAACAAGCAATTTTATCACGTGGTTTATTAAAATAGGTAAATAAGGTCGGCATTAACTAGACAATTCTATGCATAAAATAACACCAACTATTATTAAATCTATCGACGACTAACAAGATCGACATTATAAACTACTGGTGCTTGACGTATTTTTTTTATATTTCAGTTTAATTTTGTTTTCTGTTATGTTGAATGGCGGTTAAATTTATAACTGACTTTAATTTTAAACCTCGAGATTCCCGAGGTTGACGCCGATGAAGTTTGGTGCAAAACTTTTCGACCACAAAGGAGAACAAACTAATATATACAGGGGAGTGCATTAAGTTTGACGCAGAAAGGTTACTTACTACAGAAGTTTTTTTCATTGCTTCGAGCGCGAAAATTTAAAAATTGTATAAAGCAGTAGAGAATTTGTTAACAACGACATGACATTTTTAAAAAGCGTTATGCTGTTTGGAGGTAGAGCCTTCTACTAATCATTAAAAGGGGATCAATATAACTAGAAGAACTTAATCTACTAGGCCAATGCGGTAGTATGACTTCAAAATATTTTTAACAGCTATTTTTTGGCTAATTTTATCCGTGGTAGTTATCGATAAAGAAACTTAATTCCCCCAATGAGTTTGTGTAACAAATATTTAATTAAATAATGTACATTATGTTTACAGACTTTACAGGAAGAAATTAATGTAAAATAATTAAAGCGTAACCATAAATTAATAAATAAACCGGAAACCCCAGGTTTTATTATCTAAGATAGTTAAGTCAACGATCAACATACAGCCAACGAATAAAGTCAGAAACTTTGAGAGCAGGTTACTATTCGGATGTATCCAGAACTGTGTACGCAGTTTCGCCTAAGTTTTTATAAAAGTTGGCAAACTCAGCAAACGAGGGCCTTTCATCGGGGTTCATGTTCCAGCAATCCAACATTTTGGTAAATCTGATTTTTCCCCTAACGGTTAGGTTAACAATAAGTTGGGAAACCAAACGTTAATGCAATTGTCTGTAACTACAAATTATATATTTTCCGTTGCAAAATCCGGCATTGTGAGCCTCAAACCGTTTTCCAAATCCTTTGCAAAGTCCACAGACCAGTTCAAACCAGCATATGGTATTTTACCTGTTAAGAAACAAATGCAAGTAATTTCATTCATTATTATGATGTCACAAAAAACATATTAAGTACCCAGACTGTATATCTCCCAAAGTGTCACTCCAAAACTCCAGACATCCGATTTTGGTGTAAATTCCATTTTCGTCAAGGATTTCCATCCATCCATTTCCAGGGAAGCGGTTCTTGTGAAGTTTTTACGTACTTTTGGTATTCGTATAATTTCCGAGAAAGTCCGAAATCCCCAATTTTACAGACCAAGTTATCGTCCAGCAGCACGTTCCGAGTAGCCAAATCTCCATGAACGACTCGTCTACTCTCAATGTACTCCATTCCTGTGCAATCTCCATTCCAAAAGTGTTCAGTTCCTGAAAATAAAGCTCAGATGCTTCCCGCTCACATTTTGAATTCCGATTCAATGTATCTTGAAAACGACACTTGATTCTTCTCCTCAGAAAGCTTTCTAATGAACCGCCAGAGCATTACTCGGTCGAAATATATAAAACACCTGCATAAAATTTTACATGAAATTATAAACGGAATAAAATTTGGTAATTTATTTACAAATCGTTGGTTCTAACACACCGTACCCTTGTGAATTTCCTCTGCGTACGCCCCAAGAAATTCAACAATGTTTGGATGAGTACCAATATGGGAAAGAACTTTGACTTCTAAAAGAACACTTTTGAATGTGTTTTTTGAACAGTCCGCATTTGGCCGTTTAATTGCAGACAGAGTATTCTTGCACAAGCCTTTAAAAACCATTCCGAAAGCTCCAGATCCCAGAATGTCCTGAAAATCTAGAATAAAGATTGAAGCCCATTAAAGAGAAGGAATTCTGTTTGCGATAAAATAATTAAAGTTGCATGTAAAGCGTAAATACCAATTTTAATGTCAGACAAGTCCAGTCTATACTGCTGGTAAAATTTCAAATGCTCAAGTTCAACACTTTCCATCAATCCCAAAGCCAAGTTAGTCCGTCGACCGTTAGAGGATACTCTCCCATTTAGGAACTGTTTCACTTCTGAATCAGATAGCAATCGACTTAAATAACGAAATTTCTGTACCGCATTCCAAAACAAACCCAAGAATCAGCAGGAGAAGCAAAACTGCGGAACCGACTGTAGAAACAACGATCACCAGGGTGGAATTTGTCGTTCCGGTACAGGAATAGAAATATTAAACCGTGCTGTGGAGATGGTGGAGGCGGTACCACATTTTTGTCCTCTCAGAACTAAATCAAAATAATTGATTGTATAAAAATAACATTTAATTTTCACTGGTAACAAAGCTTTTCACTAAAAAGGAGAGGATATAAGACTGGCTTGGCGAATTCCATGGAGAACATTCATTTAATATGAGAAATGAACATATCTTACAATATCGTCACCAAATGCATTTGAAAAACTGCAGTTTTTTTTCTTAAATCCAGAATTCATATGAAATTTAACCATAATGACAATTTGGAATATTCTTCCATTCACAATTTAGGGAATTCCGAATTTTTCATTTGGTCAGAAAATTTGAAATAAAACAGAAAACCGTTGAAAAAACCTCCATAAATGGATTAAAACTTTCTTCGGATCAAGGGACTAGTTATAGTAAAAAAAATCAAACATTTTCAAATATTTTTACAAATTAAAAAACCCTCATTCTTAGACGTGTTTTCCATTTTCTTACAAAATAAAATTTGAATTTGAGATTAAGAAATTTTAGAAAATTATCCCTCCGCTTTTAATATTTAAAACTATCCCAAACCCTTAAAAATTTGAATTTTTATTAAATTATTCCGATTGGATTCCATTAAGATTTTGGAATTCTGAAAATATTAATTTTTTTTTTTCCAAACGTATACCTCGTTGACCACCCATTTGAGGTCATTTTTTATTTCTCTATAAATGAATGTTCTCCATGAGTATCAGCCCTATTATCACTCTACCCATATTTTCGTATGTACAAAATTAGTTTCTAAATCGTACTTGTAACTTTTTCAACATATGACTGTGAGTAGTCAGATCAGAATAATTTTTAATTCCCCACCAACCATTCTGGTTGGGCAACGACTGACCATCAAATGCAGACCCAACAATGTAAGTGATATCATACTGAGTTCCAAAAGTTTTAAACAGTGCTAGGAAGCTAGTGTATCTATCCACTTCGCCTTGGTTTTCAAAATTAATTTGGGCATCAAATTCAACACGAAAGAAAACATGCAAATGAGGAATCATCTGATCCAAGGTACGTTTTAGAGCCAAGTGGGAATCCAGCAGGTTTTGCAAATCCAGTTTTTTGGAACTCAACGTAATGGATGAAAGGGTTTCTTTGCAAACAAGATAGGTGACTGTTCCAATTAGCTCTGAGTAAACGGTATTAAAAGTAAAGTTCTGAAGCATCTTATTACACATTTTCACAGAAGCCAACTCTATTCCACATGTGAGATTTGAACGTTTCGCGTACTTCATCATATTTAAAATGGACTCAATGTTTGTCAAACTGGAAATGGTTTTCCCATTTTTCACCCTGAATCCACAATCAATTCTACATGAAGTCCATTTAAAAATCCCTTTCCACGTATTTTATTGTTTTTAAGTTGATCAATAAATGACCTAAGTTCTTGAACATCTTTCTGATGGTCTTGCTCTGTCATTGCGAAATTCACTAGAATTTCTGCATTTATATCTTCGGATGCCATTATTTGCTTAATTGCGGTTAGTATGTTTCCAAAGTCCGAGTTGACTTTAATTTCCACCAAACGAAACCGATAAAAAATAAAGTACAGCATGGTGATGCAATCATCCTTCGTCAATGCCTGGTTCTTGAGAATGCTGTTTAGATGAAATACAGTTCCGATTTTGGAATAACGGAAAAATCCGTCTACTATTTCCCATCTTTTTTCTGTCCAATCAATGCATGCATCTGGTGTCCAATTGTGGGTGGATTTTAGATAGTTCTGCATTAAAAAGGCGGGGCTGCTCACGCTGCTAGATAATGCTTGATCTTTTTTCCCTTCATTCACAGCCCAGTCTGAATATGGGTAATTTAGCTGACGCAAAAGAGACACCCACTCAAGAAAGTAACTTGTTTCATCTCTATTATATATTTGTTTTATAATTGGAAAATTCTCCAGTTTTGCCCAGTTAAATACTCCTTCAAAGTACAAATTCAGAGCTGACTCAAGCTCATCACAAAACAAAGAATTTGGCTGTGGAGTAGACAGAAAGTTAGAACCACGTTGTTCTCGTGTAATCATTTGAAAATAAACGTTTGCTGAAGGAACCCTTTCCAGAATTCCTTTTCGAAACCTGTTAACCGCCTGTAGCTCCTTTCTAATTGTGTTTTCGAAATAGAACGAGTATTTTCCCCGCTCGTTGTTCGATACCAATATTATATCCGTCGTTAGTATATAAACACTTCCGTTGATTCTTTGGCATGATCTCACAACCTGTTCTACTTTTGACTCCATAAAATTTTGAAAACTCATATGAAAACTACATCCAATAGTTGATTTGGGGGTAAGTCGACCCGCAATTTTGGGTGGTAAACTGAACGAATCTCCATCTACTGTGAAGAATACGAATGTTGTGGGTTTGTCGGCACTTAAAAGCGACGATTGATGTGAGGTCTCGTTCAGTTCATCACATCTGAACCATGTACAATCTAACGTTAAATCAATTGAGGATACCACGTTACGCATATTGAGAGGAAGAATGTGTTCTTCTGGTAGACTATTCCACAATTCCCAAACATCTACAAAAAATTTAAAAATTTTACTGTAAAATTTAAAACATTTCAACGTTTTGAGATAATTTGTTATTTCTTACATTCGTTTACAAAGATCATCTGATGGTTAAAAGTGGCAGCAAACCATAATAAAGACGAAAGGATGTCTTCATCCAGAGAATGATTGCTCGTACTTTTCATAAACTTTGGTATTACAGAAAATTTTGTCATTTCGGAAACCTTATTTTTGGAATATGACACCTGAAGCAGCATGGAACCTTTGGTATTTTTTGAAGTGGTCCAAATGGAAGCATAACGAACTAACAAGTTTCGATGTTCATCATCTCCAACGCTATATGGATTTGGATAGTAAATTATTTGCCTGTTTTCATTATCAAATTCCATTGTTTCGGATAAAAACTTCATGCGAGTTTGGAAAAGGCCGAAGGATTCTGTGACTCCTCTTGTTGTGCCGAACCTCAGACCCACTACTAAGATGGTTGAATATTCTTTCCACAGATCGAGTGCTTCACATCCATGCAGTGACTCATCATAGCTTACACCGACAAACAATCCGTCTGTGGAATCAAGAAGTTCTCCAATTATATTTCGAAAGTAACGACTGGGGTGCCCATCACACTCGGTGTCATCATTGAAGGCAATACAAGTTTGGGCGTGCAACCATCAAACGTTTTGTTATAGGGAAGACTTAAATCCAGTGCATCTATTGTAGTTTCATTTAGGCTATTGTAATGTAAGTAATTAAATAGCAATTAGTGTTTCTTTTAGTAACTTCCATGAGTTTAGTTGTTATTGAGTGTAGCACTAACAAGGAAAGGTCTTGAGGCGACGCTCGAGATTACTGAATTTATTGTACTTTTTTGTGCTGACTAAGACAGTTCATTTATTTTTTGTAAAACTCACCTTGAAATTTATACGGTAACTTTCATATTACCAACAACATTGGTTTTAGGGAGTTTTTAGGCCACAGAGGGGATTCTTAAACCATTACGCACCCGACACTTGTGTAGTAGTAATTAAAATAACTTATTTTAATATTTTAGTTAATAAAAGTTTTTAAAATGTAAATATTTGCAGCATTCTGAACGAACATACGCATTTTTGGCATCTAATGAAGTTATCATGTAAATTGCAAATGTCAGTTTGCAATTTACATGTTTACATGCAACCATCAACTAAATATACAATCGTATTCAGTATTATTTTGTTAAGCAAAACTCGAGCGGCCACCTCATGACCTTTCCTTGTATGTGTGTAGACAATGACCAAACTTACGTCCAAGATATAAACAACTGCGAGTCCAAGCTAATGTTTAGTGTTTGATGTATGATGTTACACGCCTCTTGTGTCCGCGATTCTAATTCTTTAAAGTTTCTTCCAACTGAAATGACGAAAATTTTCTTCGTCAAAAAATTAAATAACATTGAAACAAATCATGTGTTAAATGGACATACATACCTGTTGAGTGAAATACTGTATAAATGGTATTGTTTGCACCGATAAGATCAATTGCTGAATGGACATCGTAGCGAATGTCGTCTTCTGAAATTTTGTTGCCAATTAGCTCATGGATTGGTCTTGTCAAATCAAGTATCAACCTACTGATTTGTAGGTTTTCCTTTGCCGTAATTGCAGTTTTACAAAATATTGTCAAAATTATCAGGAGCGGAATTACCTCCATTGTGCGTGGAGTTTGAGAAAATGCAGTACAAAGTATTTTTGGACCAATGTGACTCGAATAAATTTGCAAGCACAAAAAGAAAAACTTGAAGGAATGGTTCCAGGAGTGGCATCGATAAGAAATAGGGGGAAATGAATTCGAGTATTGTTTTACGTGGGAATTTCCGTAATTTAACAATATTTTTTATAACATCCGCTTGTGGTTGGACATCACAACAAAAATAATTAGTGCTACGCTAAATGCAGAATGTTTCTTGTGGTCACAAAGTAATGCATTTCCCCACATCCATAAAAATAATGAAAGTAAGTATCAAGCTTCATTTGAAATACCACATTTAGTACAAGGAAAAATATAATTGTAGCGTGGAATGAAAGTGCAAACCATTCCGGTAAATTGTCGACTTTTATCAAGTACATTTTCATGCAACTGTTGTTGAACGGAAAAGTGGGTGTCCATGAATATTAGTTATAACATCTTCTTTGCATTCTCACTGTTTTTTATCTAAATCAGCATTTTTCAGAAATCAGATTCATGTACCGCTTTTTTGTATGCTGTCCTGCATTAAAAATTCTGGACCGAGTTTTTTATACATGGGACCGTACACCACATAGTAGAGGAAAGTCTGTCGTATAATTAATTTTTAAGAGACCTCTTTATGTATTGAATAACAGTTATGTAACTCACTAACTAACTAGTAAAGGAAGTCCCTCAGTACTTTTGCCTACAAACGGCCATTTTCGAACCAATAAGTCTACCACCGCCACCAAACTTTATTATTTTAGTTCTACTCTATATAATGTTTAGGAATACATTGTCCTACGCAGAAAATGGTGGTGATTCCAGCCTATAATGTCTCGTTGGAAATACGATCCCGATGGGCTGCCAAACTAAACGTTTGGCATAAATTAGGGCAAATTTGCAAGTCTTTTCATCGTTCAAGCAAGGCGGAGTTCAGCAAACAATGAAATCAGACTCAGCAATATTTTAATAATAAAGGGCATAAAAAACTGAGTATGTGACGTGAAAATCCAGTATAGATATTGATATCTAAAATTCGAAGAAAAAAATGACAAAAATACTGGATGGCCGGCTTTTGCTGGTTTCATCGCAGTGTGCGTTGTATTGGATTTTTTGACATATGGGTTTTCAGAAAAAGAATTAATAGAAACAGAAATTAGCTTAAGCATGTTCATAAACTGCACGAAATACATTTAAGTTGATGAGCTATTTTAAAAACACAAAGAGATGAGCAGTAGTGGTGCAATTTATATTGGAAAGAAAGTTCTCTATGAAAAAGAGTTTCATGTAAATCCTTATGGTTTTGTTAGCTTGAACCTTATCAAAAGAAGTAAATTGGTGGCCACGACCGGTATTTGGTAGTTTTGGGGTCAAATGTTTTCAGGTTCGTTTAGTTGAGTACAGAAATAATTGGAATGTTTCAATTTTAAGAAGGCAATCAATGCATAGAAATACATTTGTAGCGTGGGTCTTACTTTTTGGAGCGATACTTTAATGCAATTATTTATTTGTGTTTAGAAGCAACAATGCTACAAATTTTCTAGGAAAATGGTTTCCTTACCACAGGTCCGGCTTTAAAAGGTAATTCGATAGTTTCCATAAACTTGTATTAATGGCAAATAAAAACCAAAGTCTGGAGATGAAACGCTTTCTAAAAAATACTCTCTTAATATATCTTTGCCTTCCTGAGTATTCAAAATGCAGAATGGAGTTTTTGATTGTCTTTGTTAGCATAATTTTTTGCGTGGGAATACTTTATTATAGAATTTAATACTAAGAAAACACGAGACGACGGAAAAAGAGGTACAAACCGAAGAAGAAATACAGAGTTATAATGTAAAAATTGAAAGAAATGCTGAATTTTATTGGATTATTTAACATCATTGTGACCAGCCGTATTGGTATTAAGGGACTGAATCAATGCGGTACTATCGAATATATTAAAGTTGATTTCTTCTTTGGATGTGCCAGGTGAAAAAGTCAATACGGGACTATTCTCTGTAAAGGTTAAGTTATACACCATAACATCCCACATAAATTTTACAGTGTCTTTTAAAAGTTGAAATATGGCTAGGCGCATCTCGATCAAAAACACACATAGTGAGCCACACTGTAGACAAACATAAAGCAGAAACACAACAACAACATTATCAACAAGCGATAACCCTTCAACTTGAATTTGAAGGCGGTTCAGTAGCATCGTCTGGTTCCATGTGGTCACTCGTTCTGACCACCGTGTCCACACTTCAATAATGCCTGATTGTATAAATGAGTTCACTTTAGTTATAATGAAGCTTCCATGAAACGGGAAATTGGCAAAATTCCATACTTTGGAAGTTTGGAAGTGCTTGTTTGCTTATAAATGCTTGACTGGGTGACGAACCAGTTTGGGTGCTAGGTTCTGATATTGCGTCCACAAGTCTTTCGTACATTGCAATAACTTTGCCGTAAGTATCAATAAACGCGTCTCCTTTGCATTTTTTAAGGGTGTTCAATAGTGGAGTTGCATTTTTTTATAGAGCCCCTCGCATCTATTTTAAAACGTTTAAGACTAGCTAATAGTTTGGTAAGCATGTCTTTGCCTAAATTTGTTACCCCATTTGCATACAAGTCGTCAAATCTGGTAAACAAGGTTCCTGTTTTATTCATTGGTGATTTAGCTGCAAGCTGCTCCATGTTTTTAAGAAGGGTGCCATAGTCACTAGATTTGAAAATATTTCCATATGACGATAAAAACTCAGACATTGATCTAGTCATGATCCAGTAACTGCTCAAATGTCTCTAGTCCTTTACTTTTGAGTGGAGCAACTAAATTCAGAATATTATCTCCTTTATACCCATTCGTTAGAATAACTCCCATAAGTAGCCAACCTCCGGTAATAAGTTTGCATTTGTGAATTATTGAAACACCCTGTTCCAGCAACGTACTATATCCAAACATTATCATATCAACTATATTGTTCAGTCTAAAATAAATGGGAGATGAATGTTCCTTGAATTTTGAGTAGACAACAGCTGCTACTCCAGTTAACATTGCAAAGGTCATTATGAGGTGCCATGAAATTTTATCATAAGCAGTTACAAAATACGTAAATGACAGCCTATCCTTGTAACTTATGTCGGAGCAGGCAACAAAATAAAACCCTTTCTTCTCCATTCTTAGATACTCTAACGAGTTTGTGCCAACTTCCATACTTACAACCGGTAGATATTGAGCAATTGACTTTTAATCAAGAACTATGGTAGAGTTCTGAAACAATGTTTTCATTAGAACTAATTGGAAACTATCTTGAATTTATATGTTAATAAATATTTTTCATGTGCAGGGCTTGAATGTGTGTATACTCTTTTAGTGAAGTTGCAAAATGTGCATTGCAAAAATAAAACCATATTTTTTACAGAGTTTCCCTGGACAAAGCTCTGTGACAAGTCGTGATACTGGAGTGAATATTTTCCGTCATTAAGTGAAGGATGGAATCCTAAAGCCAAGCGCACACACTCAGCCTCAGATTTAAGCCTGAATCTCATCCAAGTTCAAATAATTATTAATAAATTTAATATATATAACTATGTGAAATGCATACGCAACTCTTTAAATGAGACAATAATGTTCTTCCATTTAATTAATTAGATTATGCTTATAACGTTTTTTATTTAAGATGTTATTTGAATTAGCCGGCCTCAAGCGAATAATTCGTATATAAACTAATATTATATTATTTCTATCTAAACTATTTGCTTTGAACTATAAATGTACAATAAACTAACTGCTAAAATAAAAAAGTGAAATAAAAATTTCACGCTTTCTACAACCAGGTGTAATGGCTTAAGTGTTTGAAAATTCAAGGGCGAACTAGACCTAAATTATAAAAATAAATAAATAATTTCAATAACACTTTGCCAACTAGCGCTTACCAGTTTTAAGGCAGGGGCTGATAATAATCGTGTACAGCGATTTTATTAGAGGAGGAGCATATTACGCATTCATTCATAATTTAAGTAGTAGTACAAATAACATTAAAGATTGTAGAATCAATTAAACTCTCCTCAAGCTCTGTTCAACTAAGACTTCATCACTTATATTGTGTCTGGACCCTAATGAATAAAATGAAATTCTAATCGGTCCTGATTGGGTAAATTCTGAAATATTTGTGATAATAATTTATATAAACTAGTACTGGCGGCCGTTTTAAACGTTTCCGTAAAACCGAGAACTTCCGGTTTCGTTTCAAGAGTGAAACGCGTTCAATAAGTTTTTTGTTTTCGTTTTGTTTCGTGCGTGAATTGTTTTTCGTTCGTTTCGTTTTATCTCTGAAAAGACGAAACGAACAAAGTCGAAACGTTTATTTTTAAATATGCGTATATGTAGCTAAAATATCACACTTTTAGCAGTTACGAAAAACTTTAAAACTAGTTTTAAATTGCCATTTTTTCAACTCAGACCAACCGTGTTTTACTCAATCTTGTCACATCAGTATTGATTTCTTACTTAAAACTCAGCAGTTGATCAAGTATACTGAACTTATAAGATAAATACTATGAAACACGTAAACCAATAATACTGGCAACCTTTATGTGCTATTGGTTTGGGTTAAAAGACAAGAAAATCATTTGCATTGAATGAACTAATACCGTCATTGATGGAGTAGTATAACATTATTGTTGAGCGGTGTGCATTTTAACAAATGACTGCAACTAGTCAGGTATTTTGCGAAATTTAAATGAAAAATACTGCGTTTTTGGACGCCATAAAATACAAATATTTGAAAATATTAAGCAAGTTTTGTAGGCGCTGAATTTATTCTCCAAAGAACAGAAAATAAACGTTTAACGGTTTGTTTTCCTGTTTTGTTCCGACGGCTGAAACGTATTATTTCTGTTTCGTTTTCATTTGTTTTCGTTTCATAATTTTCAGGAAACAAAAGTGAAAACATGAAACGAAACGAACGTTTTCGAAACGTTTCACATGGCATTTTCGGCCAGCACTTAATATAAACATAAGAGAAAATGGCGTCCCTTTACCTGTCCATCTCGGATTCTTTTATTGGCCCACTGTTTCAAATGTCTTAACGTGTGCCCCAACCAGATTTGACCTGTCTATCTGGCATTAAACTAATGCGGTCCTATAATATTAGCATAACTTTAACTGTAAAAATTTTTGAGAGTCAATCGACTTTCTAAACTCTGCTGGATAATTTCCAGCAGTTTTTGGCTAGGTGTCCTTAGTCCCAGTCCAGCTATAGTAATACCTCTTCTTTAGTATGCTTGGTTTGGGTTCACAATAAAGTTGCTTAAAGAGCAGCATGACAATGTTTAGAATGATTTTAAATTTCAAATTCAGAACGAAACGGGTTGTTATGAATGAACAAATAATACCAGACGATATTGGTATGCTTCAAAACTTTATTACAATTTTACCTAATTGGGTGTAATTTTTTATGTTACATGCATTATAAAATTATAGAACCTACAATTAGAATTTGTCATGCAACTTTACTTTTACTCATTGGCACAATGTTTTTGCTAGAAAAGGTTTGCTAAATTACTATTAAAAAGGACCTGTTCATTGAAGCTTAGCTTTTAGTTGTTCAATAACAGAAAATATGGATTATAATATTACTAATTTTATAGAATAAATTGGGATCCGATCGTAGTTTATACGTTGTGTTAAAAAAATGTGTGCTAAACATTTTAAAATCATTGGAAATACAATAAAACAGAACATAACCTGGATCATTTTATTATTTCATCAATTTAACCCCCACAAGTAAACTTGCAGTTTGCGACGAGGGCTGCCTGTCTTTCAAGACAATCAAGCATTTGCATTCCGGCAGCATCCACTCCGGAACTTTCCCCATAGCTCAACCTTAGTTTCATAGTTGTTTCCACAATCGAGGTAAAGTCATCCTTGTCATTCAAAAAGGTAAATTGTTCCAAATTATCCCGAATTTCGTCCGCTGTAACAGGTTCAGATCCCAACTTCGCAGTGACTTCTAATAAAACACGATAATCGATTTCCACATCCTCTTCCATTTTAATGAATGACGAAACCTCATACCTCATGCATGCCGCTTGAACAATCTGTTTTTGAAAACGAAACTCTTTCGTATTCTGAACATCATATGATATTGTTTTATTCCAATTTGATCGGGTTGCAGACATCCCGCTTTTTAAACTGGCCCATACATTATCCAGAAATGGAATAGATTTCTCAAGTTTGCTTCTAACTCTTTCCTCAACCTTCATTGAATTGATTTGGTAGAACTGGATTGGAAACTCCAAACTTGCAGTGTCCGTGATTTGCTTTACAGCTTCATAAATATCTTCATGGATTGTGGTACTGTTGTTGATAAATTCCAATCTTGGGGCGACTTGAACAACTCGACCGGCTTGCGATGATTCGGATGTGTTTGAAGATATCTCTTCCAGGTTCACAATGCTTGCAGAAAATTTAATAAAACGGGATCTGCAATCCAGTATCGGACTTCCAGTTGCTTCAACCCCAGAATTAACTCCATATGTCAACCTGAGTGATGTAGTTGTTTGCCCAATCACCGTAAAATTATCCTTGTTTCTCAAAATATTTATGTCTTTCAAAATGTTTGTAAGTTCACCTGCTGTAATCTGCTCGTTCTCCAGCTGACCCGTGACCTCAAATTGAACAAGATAATTAATTTCCATATCCTCGACCATCTCAACAAAGGAGTGTATTTGATATTTTGTGCAGGGTGATACACTTATTCGTCTCTGAACGCGGTACTCTTTTTCCTTCTGCATTTTAAGTGTATTTATATCCTGCGTTACCGAATGATTTTTAAATACGTCTGCTAACCCACTTTGAAGTTCTTTCCAAGCATTCGTGATGAAAGGGTTCTGAATCTCGATTCCGGGTTGAAGGCCGTGTTTAAAATTTAAGGAAAACATTTGGGACATTTCTTTTGCAAACTGGAGTTGAGCTGTCTCTGTCATTCTTCTGGACGCTTCATAGCTGTCCTCTTGTTGAGTGGTTCCGTTATTTAATATCGTTTGCTTGGTTGTAATAATGTGCTTCCGAATAAAGCCGGCTATATCCGTATCGTTGAGTACGGGTTGCATGCTGGTTACTGCTGCCGCCGTTTTTATAAATTTTCTCCTACATTCATTAATTGGCACTTCCGTTTTATTAACTCCCGTTTTACTTCCGTAGCTCAATTTGAGTTTCATGGTTGTTTCAAACAAAACGGCATCATTATCCGTACTATTCAAGTATTGAAATGTTTTAATGTCTGATCGAATGGCTTCTGCTCGCATACGTTCCCCACGCCACTCTCCAGAAAGTTTAAACCAAACCCGATACGGGATTTCGACGTGTGCTATTTCTACAAATTGTTTCAGTTCATACTTTGTACAAGATGGAATGCTATATATTTTATGTGCTCGGAATTCCCTTGTAGTCTGGACCCCATTGATAATAGTTTCATTCCAGCTGGATCGAAGGCCTTGAAACGCAGTTGCAATTGCAGAATTCAAAGTCGTCGATGAGTTTGCAGGTAATAAAGGATCTGCTTTTAAATCAACATCACTTGACAACAGGAAAGTTATAGATTTAAATTTGGTGAGTTCTTCTGCGACTTGTATTTGAATAGTTTCGTTCATTTTTATGACACCTTCGTAATGTTTCTTTGTTGTGGTGCTCCCGTTGTTGATGGCAACGAAATTCTTTTCAACGGAGCGTGACGATGTCGAGATACCCGACAATAATGAAAATGTCAGATTTGTGGCTGTATATCTGAAACAAATTTTTACAACATTATTTCAATTCAATTACTTCATAATTTCAACATTCTTTGTCGGTTGAAACCCCCATTTTCACAAGTAACATACCTTATACAATGTCGAGGAATGTCACATGGCTCAATCGAAAGAAAATAGCTCTTGAGTGCCCCAATTCCCACAACATTTGTGGTAAAGTAAGGTTCGCCGACACAATCTCTTGTTTTAAAAATTCTAAAACAGTTACCGTATGTATTTGATGACCGCCATTGATTAGCTTTGAATGACGACTGTGGCAAATTTGTGCAACTGCATATATCTCTAAGCTGTACCATTTTTTCATTAAAAAACTGCATTTCATAATAATCAGCGTCTACTGTGGGTTCATTTTCCATATATGAGCAGTTCCTTATCGAATTCACTTCAAAGTGTTCAGCAGAACCTTTGGCTGCGAGATATTTATGATTAAGTTGATTCAAGCGGGCTTCTTCCGTTCTGACTATGTAACCATCTCCCATAATCTCATCCCTATAAACCCAATCACCCACGCCTCGTGAGCAGTTACTGTCTTTATAAACAACTACGCACCCCGTAGTTTTTAAGGAACCAAAAAAATTTCTAAAACCCGTTGGTAACGTGGTACAGTGTGCTGTAGATTCGAGCTCAAACATTTCACCTATGTAATTAAAAACTTGTATTATATTTTGTTTCTTTTGTAACTTTATATATTGATAACAGGAATGTTTTATTTGCTCACCTTGGAAATCCGCATTTTTGAACAGCTGAACCTTTGCACCATTGCTGCTTAAAATGATTCCTGAAAGTAACAGGAATCTAAACGCTACCTTGAAGTCACAAAAAACCATTGCACGGTCGTTGTTGCAAGTCAATACAATCAAATTTAAGAAAACTCGAAATGAACAAACGTCTTCACCTCCTGGTAAATTGAATGTGAATGACTTTATGAACTGGTTCGTACCTTTTATATTTAAATTGTTAATTCTTGATGTAAATCGCCTTTCAACATTATGCCAACGTAATTGGAGAGTCAGTTCTTGGTAACCCATGCAAAGATAACTAATGACTATGTCAAACTGTTAAATGAATGAAAAATGATTTGGCTACGTGGTACGTGTGTGATGCCTTGTAAACTCAAAATGTATTCCTGGTCGTGGTATTACGTATGATGTTGTTTTCGCAATTTCTTAAGCCCATGCATGCATATAAATTAAACGTTTATCGTGTTTTTTGTAAAACATGGTTTGAAATGATGAAGAATGAATGAATGAATGACTGAAGAATCATCATTGAGAAGTTCCAGCAGCTATATGAAAGTCGATTGTCTCCCAAAATTAATTTCAGTTGAAACTTATGCTTATATTATAGAACACATTAGGTTGTGCACGATTGATGGTCATCCTGGTTTGGGCAGGTTAAAAAATGTGAAGCAGGGACAATAATAGAATCCGCATGCGCAGTAAAAGGGACGCCAGTTTCTCCTAAGTCTTCCGGTTGGCCTGAAATTTTGATCACATATAGCTAGCAATATTCCCTATGTGTTAAACTGAAGGTGGTTTGGAAAATCCAAAAAAGCGCGCGTTTTTTTTAAAATCATGCTATAATCGTCTAAAATCTATTATTATCATGAACCAAAATCAGATAACACAATTATGATGCCGTAATATAAGTTTTTTAATTTTTTAAATAAAACGTAAAAATTGAAACTTTTTATAATTGAAAATTCACAAAAAATTTGCTTTCAAAATCTGCGGCAGTTTTTTCGAATTTCAAGAAACCCTTGGTTAAGCCCATAGGGAATGCTGTTAGCTATACGTCTTCAAAATTTTAAGTCAATCGGAAGACAAACGTAGGAGAAACTAACGTCCCTTTAGCAGAGCATGTGGGCTTCTTTTATTGCCCCTGCTTCAAATGTCTTAACTTGTCCCAACTAGAGTGGCCATCGATCGCGCATAGCTTAATTTTGTCTATAATATAAGAATAAGTATGAACTAGACTAAATTTTGAGAGGAAATCGACTTTCATATAGCTGCTGAAACTATTCCAATAAAGAACTTGTTTACGGATGCATATACATATATTCAGAAAACATATATTGAGCTCTTTTGCTAAATACGAGGTTTATATCATACTCAACTTAGCTAAAAATGTGTTTATGAGTATTAAAATTATATTTAGGTGTTAGGTAACGAAATATTTGGATCTTGGAAAAATGAATACTGAAGCATGTTTACGTGAATACGTATTTACAGCTTACCAAGTAAACATCAAGATCATTCCCAATAACTCAGGTTATATTGACTGAGTACGAATCTCGCATGATCAATAATTCTTTTATGACTTTGAGGGAATTGAATAGAAAATAATCTACGTAGCTTACGACGATATACGTCATGCGCATCAGAACACAAATTACCACATCTGTCTCCAATAAATTTTCATTTATTACTTCTTCATATAATAAAATTGTGATACATTTATTACAGGTTTCATAGGTCATATGAAATCCTCATTGAGGATAGGTATAGGTATAGGGAATTATTCCTTAATTAAATGTTTTAAAGCGAACTATGAGAGTCAATTTAGTTTTGTGATTTTATGTGACTGATTTTTTAATGTGATTTACAGTAAAATAGCCAAACCATCACCAAGATATGTTTTTGATCAAAATCAATGTCTACTTGGTAAGCTGTGATCTCGTTATAAAATATAAAGCCGTCTAAAAAAACACTACCAAGAGTTGATAACCCCAATGACCAGACAAGACGTCAAACTTCCAAACCGCTGACGATCTTTGGAGGACATGCGAAAATGAGTTCACACATCATCCTACTTTGTAAGAAACCCACGTCAATGCCAGTTTATCATACCCATCGTCAATAAATACCAAAGTTTTTCCTCATTCATTTAAAATATTTTAAATTTATAATAGATTGCTTCAAATGTGCCTTTGGTTTGGGTAATCGAGACTTTACTCTCCAATGACGTCGGCATACTGCAAAAATAACAAAGCGTTTGTAAGTGGTAACTGAGAGCATAAAATATAAAATGAAATGGTTATCATGAGAGGTTTTAAATTTTTTTTAAACGCACGGATCAATAAAATTCCAAGAAATTTAATATGCATTATATGTGTTTGATTTAGTATTGTATAATGACGGTGCGGGGTAGTTGGAGAATTTTGAGACATATTTCGCTCTCTAGCAGGCCGGCAGATTCTTCTTGGCCACAAAAATCTTCAGGTGAGGGATCCCAAAATCTTTCCTTGCCAATTTTTGATTATTTGTTAGCCAGCGGCTCTGGGGCAGTCCATTTCAAACATAACGGTGGTATGGTGGGTGGGTGAGTTCGAGGTAGCGTTACGGAACGTGACAGGGGTGGGTGGGTGGATAGAGCTCAGCGTGACGGTTTGAAAAACCTGCAAAATTACTAATCAGCGTCGTGTCATAATTATTCCGTACACGGTTCACCATTTTCGATTAGCTCACACTTTACTGTAACTCTCGAATATCATATAGTTTTCGAATGATATTTAAATGTTTCATAAGGTAATTAAATAATGTGCATTGATATAAAAATTGCATGTGAAATGGGAAGTGATTCATTTCTTTGCGTAACGCAAATGTTAACTAATTCAATGATTGTATTATCTTTACTATAATAAATTTAAACGTTTTTGGATTGAATGTGAAGCCGTTTTACTTTATGTTGTAAATACCTCTGTTAGTTTTATATGGCTGTGTCTATTCTAAATTGAATTTATTTGATGTCCAAAGTCCAATAGAATGTCACAGAAATTATTAGTAGTTTTATATATTTAAGTAACAATAAATGATTCTGTCGTTAAATATCATGCATGCAATGCAGTGTTTAGGAAACCTACATTGGTTTAGGATAAATACTGCTGGTATATAGTATGTGTTCATATATACGTATATGGAACATCATAGCGTTACGTGACGGAGGTGGGTGGGTGGGTACAGGCTAGCGTGACACAAGCGTTACAAGGGTGGGTGGGTGCCCTGAAAATTGCCAATTTTAGCGTTACGTTTGAAATGGACGGCCCCTCTGCCCCTAGGACCACCCACCGTCCGTTACTACCCAATACCCTTAAATAAACCAAAACCATCCAGCCTGTATCACGTTAAATATTAATGTGTTTAGTTTGTGGATTGTTAGTTAGATCCGGGGAGAGAGGTGGATCTGGATATAGTGACTAATGTCATTGCTCCCATCCGTCATTCTAATTAGGCATTTAAGCACGTAGTGTAATTATTCACATCTTTGGAATGTGGTCATCCTCTCGCTGCATACCGAACCAATCGAATGATCTAATGTACCTATATTTCTCATACACACGATTATGATGATACGATGCAAGAAGACAGAGTCAATCTCGTAAAATAAAGAACATCCAAAATATCACTCTCCCGATTCTGCCTATTCTAGCAATAAAATCTCTTCTCAATTGGCGACATAAAACTCTCGTAATTCCTATCATTATCATAAAAACATGAATATAATCATATTCATTACTATATAGAAAAATATTAAGCCGTGTTTCAATTCCACCATGTAAGCCACTGCACGGGAATTCTTTGTAAGCAGTTGTACACTGGGACCAAAATAGGCAAGAATGAACATCCCACATTTTCAGGATTTTTTTGTCATTACTTTTAATGTCTGAATTAACAGAGGGATTGTATGTCACATGTTGCGTTTTTATATTTATGTATTTGGGCTAAAATTTAATTAATGCTTGTTTTATTCATTGCTTTACACGAAAAACCAGCAAAATCGCGCTCGTTGTCCGAAAAAGGTTCATTTTGTCAGCAGTTTCATTTGTCAAGATGGGAATACGTTTTCAAAACTATTCCAGCAATAATTATACCAGCTACGCACTTAAGTACCGTAATTTATAGACGATGACCGTGTAATCTTAGAGCAGATTTGTAGTTTTACATATGAAATTGTGTTTGCTTGTATTCAAGTGCATTCATGCTTTAAAATGTTTAGTAGCTTTAGTTAAATACTTTTTGAGATGCAAGAAATAAACCATTTTTCCAAGATTTCCCATAAAAATATACTCAAATTCTCTAAGCATTTACTTTTGGCTAGTTTTTCGACTTTTAAATACATTTTTTCCGGCACCGTGTATAAAAGTTGTCGATTTATTAGAAAGTTGAATTATTTTCTTCAAAATTCATGTCACATCAATGTTCATGCACGTACACGATTGCATGAAGTGAATCTTTGGCTACATGAAACTCATGTTAGATGATATGAAAGATAATATTCCTGTGAACTTGATAGGACATGAACTGTGCACTAGGTTGTGAAACTCCACAACTGGAATCCGTATAACAAATAATATTTGTGTTATTTTGCAAATGTCTCTCGCGCAACTGAATTAAGTTTGACTAATAAATTGTTGTCAATTAACGGCAGGATATTAGTCTGGAAATTCCTCTAAGGGCTATTGCCTTGTCAAGGGATAACCATTATAGGTATATACGTATATTCAATTTTGGAAACTTAATTGCTGATAATATCGTACAAACCCAATTAAAACATTCCAGTCATACCCTTCAATGTTAAATTTGTTATATTCGACCAATTTAGTTAGAACCAAACGAAAATTAACACGATAGACGACCATATTAAAAAGAGGACCAAATCGTTCGGACTGGAGTGCCTATAAGTTCTTTTTTTATTTCCCCTAAGACAAAAACTGTTCTCTGTCATTCGTGTTTAGCTCATCATTTTCTTACCAGTTTTCAAGAAACCATTCCATTGTCTACAACATAAAAAACTTTTTCATAGCTGAATTTTATAGACCTTTTAGTATTTTAATTATGAAATCCTCTCTGCCTATCTTCACAAGTCTTTTGCTAACAAGCAATATATTTAACACGACAAAAACTGATCGTGTTTCATTTGGGAAAAATCTTAATCTGTTTTCTAGCTGCATGATTCACATCATTGAAAACCACATAAAAGACTATGTAAGTAATTAATTTCCTAACTACATGTTCAGTATTAACTTTAACTTAATGCAAGGTTTTTCTTTGCAGACAAACCAGAATGCGTCATATAATGGTTTTTCAATTAGCATGGAACCCATTGAACACCCAATAATTTTATCCGTGAAAAACTGGCTAGGTTGGTGGAACCAAAAGGAAAAAATACCCATGCAATATAGACCCCATGCTCACCAGTGTAACAAAATAAATATTTTAAGCACAGAACCTTCCGGATTTCATTTTTCTGCACCAGCACCTAAGAAAAATTGTGCAGTTCAAGTTTATTTAGTTCCTCCATCGTGTAAAATTTGGATTCTTAACGACAACTGGAACGCATTTGGTAGCGATACATTTAAGACAGTTTTTCAAACAGATATTACGCGTACATCTCTTGCAAGGTCGGGATGGTTCTTCATCAAAGTTATGGCTGAACTTGAAGGCGCTGCTGCGCTTGAATCAAATACAGAAGATATATTCTTCAAGGTTGACTTTCCTGGTGAAGTGAATTACCGTTTTGGCACGTCCACCTTCGCAATAAAGCTTTTGTACACTATTGCTCCATCCAAAATGAAATATCATTGTCTAAGTGACACCGTTTATGAAGTTAAATTTACATATTTCATATCCATTGCTGAGTCAATGGCCGAAAATATAAAAGTCCACAGCCGTCGTTGTGGCATATTTCCGGATTCTAGTGGAAATGGACACATTTCGGAGACCCATTTGAACAAATGCGGCTTTATAGAGAATTTTAAAAACCGATTAAAGATGAAATGGTACATGTACAGTAGCTCATTGCTGAAAAATGCTGACGAGTTAGAACATTTTCAATGTGATTTTCACCTTACAATCAAATTGTTTATGTTTATGAACAAATGGGAATTGACAGCTTGGAATTCACGGACAACCGTGTCCCTTCGCGAATTCAATAAGTTTCACAAAAATTTCAAGGTGAATGAAATTCTACTTACCATTCTGTTCCCCAACTCAACGATTTTGTCAGCAGAAAGTTATAGCCACGACACGATCTCAGAGAACATAAAACAATATTTTGCAGGAGTTCATATTAAATCAACGAGGGCACATACGCATTATTTTCGACTCAAAGCAGAGGATTCCATGTATTTTCTCACTTGTACAAAGGTCGAGAAAAAGGGGGTTCTCTCCTTGTTCGGCTTTGTGTCCGCTTTTGACCTAATAACCTGGGTATTTCTAATCTTAACGGTTAATTTGAGCTCAATCTCAGTTTGTATCCAGCTCATGGAAAAAGTTGAATTGGAATCTAGACGTGGTGGTATTTTAGAAGGGATTGTCAAATATTTGGACAATTTAGCAGTTTTTTATGGCCTTCTTTTAGCACAGGGTTCTGCCGTTATTGACAAATCAAAGTGGATCTTTGGAACCTGGCTCCTTGCTGGAATAATTTTTACTTACGGTTACCAAGGCAACAACATTCAGCGATTGGTTTCGCCCCTGTCCCGGCAACTGATCGAGAGATTTGACGAGTTGTTTGCGGAAAACGTTACTATTCATTCAACACCAGAGCCCACGTCCTTGGTAATGATGCAAGCTTATCTTGAGGTATATGAACAAAAGAAGTTGGGTGGATACACTGTTGAAATGCCTGAAAATTTTTATATTCTTGACTCATATCAAACAGTTTTTCACAATCATATTACTCCTGACCTAGTGGAACGAAACGGGTCGATTAATGAAGCCGTTAACAAGTTGTACCTTAGTACAAAGAGATTATCAAACATCTCCCAGCTTTTTGAGGCTACGCGACCCAATTTTTACCTGAATTTACTTTCTAAATGTGAGAAGGATGTTTACGTGAATAAAAGAGAGGCAGTGGATACACTTTACTCACAGTTGAGAGACCTTCTTGTTAAAAAACAAAGTGAAAATCTACGCTACCTAACAGTTAGCAAAGAACCGTATGCGCAATTGAACGAAGAGTGGGTATTCCGATATTTTCCAATACCTGCAACTCCATTTATTCTTCGGATTCATGCAATATTTGAGAGTGGACTTGCCCATCTTTGGAAAGGGTGGTTGAGCAGAATTGCTGCTTGGAATCAGACGGTGGACAAGGCTAGAGGGAATGTTGACTACCCGAAGAAAATTTCAACGGCTGATAACATCATGGTCGTATTTTATGCTGATGCGTGTTGTTTATTGCTTACATCAGTTTTTTTCGTTGCTGAGATTGTAGTGAGTCTAAATCTGAGTTGTAAGAAATGTCTGAGTAGCGCTAGACAACTTTTAAAATTCATTTCAAATTGCATTATGTATTCGTTTAAAGCGATCTGGTGTGCATTTAAACTGCCATTACGTAGCATTCAGTCAGTATCACGTCGTAACCGTGAAATATTGGATGGGGACGATAATACACTCCCGATTTCAGTGTAAAACATGGCCCCGTACAAGATATTGTGAGAAATGATCTGTGTACAGTAAATATTCAACGTAAACTTAACGGAATACCATTTTGACAAGATAACCAATTGTGTGCAGATGGTTTACAAAAAATGGCGAATTTGAATAAATTAATGTAAATTCCTTATGGTGAATGCATACCTAATAATCGTCTATGAACACAATCAAACGTTTTAGGGAACCAGGAAAATACCAACAAAATCCTGGGAACTTTTTTATTACGACCAATACGTCAATCTTTCATTGGATATATTGTCATTGACTCTCACGCACGCACGCATGCCAATGGATACAACCTCGCTTGTTATCGTTTTAATCAATGGTTTTGTCTACATTTGTCTTACTTATTTTACCAATAAATATCAGTCAGTGCTCATGGTACTAATTAGTATCCCAGGTGGACTATTTAGTCTCCTTGGGGAACTAATTTGTCTCCTTTAAATTACAATAATTTTAAAAACATTTGTGTTAAAAGAGAACGTGTTCAAAGTTTACAAATATTTGAAATCGAATTTAACAATTTTTTATAAGTTTACGAATTTTCTATCGTGGCAATTTATTTTTTTACCGCTCGGACTTCTAGTATAGGATAAATAAAATTTTGGGGGTACTAATTAGTCCCCTTGTGAGTATTAGTCTCTTTTTAAAGGGGAAATAGATTACCTTAATGTGAGCAAAAACATGATAAATGGTGCAACTATTATGTTGAGATATGTATTTTTCCGGTTTTGGTTGACGTTTCGTGGAATTTCTAGGAGTTCCTCGATGTACACATCAAGTATTTTGCCCATGCTTGCTTGTTTATTTTTATTTATTCATTTTCAGTATCAATGTAAAAAGTTTTATTCATTTAAAGGACCTTCACACGTACTCTCACTATTTCCTTAGACAATTTTGTAAATAAATTGTTTTTATAACAAAGCCATAGCATCCAGTTTTTTACTCTATTTTTCAAAATGTTCTCTTTCTAAAATAACCTAAAATAACCTAAAATAACCCCTATTCCTATGTGCTTTCACAAGTAGTTGAAATAATTGTGGGGACGATTCCTTGAAAAATACTTTGAAAGGAGTTTGTTATAAACTTGTTAAATGACAAATCAAGACAAAAAATATGTCTGGCTAAAGTCGTTTTGGGTGTCACATGCAAATGTCTTTATTGGATTTTTGTCGGACACTATGTCTATATCATATCAACTTTAATTACCAAGTAACTTGTGTAATGTAAAAATGTAAATAACTGATGTAAAAATTTATAACGTGCCCAAATTTAAGTTTTAAACTGTATTTGTAACCCGGTAAAGATTATGTTTTAGAAACAAGCAAAATAGAACCCAACCGCATCGTAATTTCTGTCAAATACATCAAATTAATCCCTCCATAATTTCCAACGCAACCTCAGTTGCATTCTAGATTTCCTCAGCTATACTGCCGTTGCTAATGAATGTTGGATACCGGCGTAGACAGGAACTCATCGGTGTCGAGACCACATCTACCCCAAAATCCACAACGTAACTTGCTTTCAGTTTCATGGTTGTTTCTATTACAACACTGAAATCATCTAATTGTGCGTCTGCCGGATATGTAACGTTCTTTAATTTGTTACGAATTTCTGTCGCACCCATTAATTCAAACCCATCATTTTTTACTCCTGATACATTTAATCTTACTTGATAATGATAATCAACGCTCAATGCAATCAAAGCAAAAGCAGCAACCTCACACATTGTGCACGGCTCCATGCTAATATTTTTTCAAACACAAATTCACTTGTGGTATTTAGAAAATAATTTGGAGAGGAGTTTCCTTGTGTAACAAAAGACAAGTTGAGAGATAAACGTGAGAGTTTGTTGTTTACATCGTCGTTGTAGACGGAAACTTGAAACACTCTGCGAATTTCTTCAGGTAGCTCTACCAAGACCGATTCCGAAATTTCTTCAGTGGCTTTGAAACTATATGGTTTAGTCATTGCTCCATTGATGATGTATGTATTTGTGTTGATAGGGATTCTACGAATTGGCCCCTCAATTTTCACGATATCGCTGGTAGGTGTAATATCAATGACTGCAGCTTTCAACCTGGTTTCATGTAAGTTTAAACAAAAATTTAAAATATTGCATAGAACAGCAACGTATCCATCGGATGGTGTCGGAATATGAAATGAAATTCTATTTGAGAAGTGTGATTTAGTTACCTTATTGCGCAATGAGGTGGAATATCGCATGGCAAGAATGATTTATATGGCCGATTAATAATTATCTGTGTAATCCCATCTGACACAAGTCTTTCACGTCCCGTACAGTTATCTTCTAGATAAAACACAAGACAGTTTCCGTAGGTATTTGCTGACCGTTGGGACGTTACAGGAACACACATCTCGATACTCCGCTTTGTATTCGTCTCTATACAGGTCCGAATAATAGTCTACATTTATTTGGGGTCCGCTTTCCAAATCATTACAATCCCTGAATGATTGTACAGCTTCTACAAAACGGTCTGGTGTACTAAAGTGTGATCTGACAATGATGTCTGCATTGCGAAAATGAGACATGGGACAGTCAGCACCGTAAAACAGAGCAACGCATCCTGTAGTTTTAATGAACTTGAATTCCCTGATATCGATTGGAAAGGTCTGACATAAAACGGATGAGGTTACTACATTGGCATTGCCTACGGAAAACATTTTTTGCAGATTAACTCACTTTTGTAATAAATACTATAATCAAGATCTAGAGTTGACTAACCTGTAAAATTGCTATTTTCAAACAGTTTTACTTTTGCCCCAAAGCTGTAAGTAGTCATTCCAAAAATGTGCAACAAACTCAAGTAAAGTGTTATCTTCATGTTGTAGTAAGGTGACCAGATTTCCAAATGTCCAATGGGGTACAGTTAAAAATTTATAACTAACTCAATTTGCGAGCTCAAATACGTAATACAAGGATTTTACAGCTCTGTAAAGTCCCTGTAATATTAGTCAAAAAGCGAAGAAAAATTGCATTTTTTCAACATGCAATACTGTGAATTTGTGAAATACTGATAACAAATTAGTCTAAAAACTGACTGAGAAAAATTTAATATCGTAATTGAAATTAGTTGGCAAAACAAACGCTTTTGTGATTTATTTTGAGCGTTTACCTGCAGTACATAAAATGCATTGACAGTTCTTCACACAATCTGTAGGCCTTATGCGATTTTCGGGCTACGTCAAGTTGTAATATTTCTTGAAAATTTCATTACTATATTGATTTTAACGTTTTGAATGCCAAACCAACTGGAAGATTATTAAAACATTTTAAAGGGAACGAAGATTTTCAGCACAACGTTCCAAAATAAGCGAGATAACTTTCAAAGGTAGAGCATTGTGGAAAAATAGTGAAAATTTACCATCATTTGGAAATATATCCGACATAAATGGTAAAATTCAGCCTAACTTGGGAAGCAAATACTAACTATTTTACTATTTTGAATTTTGGGGGACAAATGTTGCAATGGGGTACGGATGGGGTACACACTTCGAATGTGGTACGAGAGTTTCAAATGGGGTACTTTACCCCTCAATGGGGTACGTCTGGTCAGCTTATGTTGTAGTTATCAACAAGCTAAAATTGTTGCTGGTAATTCTAAGGTTGTAGACTCTTACTCTCCAACAAAATATTGTAGTTTCACCTTTGTTTTATAACACAAGTACTTACCCTTCAAGTCGTTTCGTTCATTTACTGAATGTGTACTGAAGGTTTTTGCAAAATCGCACAAGCAACTATTAGCTACCTACCGCAACAAAAAACTGCTCCTTATCAACCCAAGCGGAAGCCAATTATTACGAGAACATACTCAGTACTGAGACAGGAAACTGTGGTTACATACAAGTGTCGGAAAATTGCCTCTGAATATCCATAAGAGGATTCGTTCAATAATTTAATAATGTGTTATTGTGAGTGTGGGAATTACAAACAAATTAATTCACATAAATTGATTACGGTAATGACGTCCGGGTCAGATTTGTAATTTTAAAGAAATGAGATTGCACAATAATCATTCGGTGAAGAATGTGGAGTCTAAGAAATGAGGTACTTGTGATAGAAAATAATGAGGATTAGGAAAGAATTAATGTGGATATTACAGAAGTCCCGATGCATCAACACGTATCCATAAAATCTATATTATAAATCATATTTGCATTACGTGTACATTTTAGAGGACAGCGTATCCATCCATTGGGGTATTGTGATACTACTAATTTTTTCGTATCTTCTGAAGTTGACTGGTGAAAATGTTTGTTAGTGTGTTATCCCGTAGGATTGATTCATTGGTTGGTTGGCGGATGTGGTGTCTTTTTTCAGAGATGGCACGTGGGTTATAATGATTAGGTGGGCAGCCCGTTTAAACCCGGGTTTTAATGGGCCCAGCCCACCTAGAATTTTGGTGGGTTTTATGGGTAAAAACGGGTATATACATAAAACAGGAAAGAAACTGATGGATTCTTAGAAGAAAATAAAATTTAATATTAAATAGTATTTAAAATAAACTACCATAAAAGCGTCCTTATTCGGATATATGCTGACATTTTAAAGGAGACAAGTAGGCTTAATTTACAATTAAATATCAATTTAATTTAAATAACTAATGAGTAAATCAAATGGAGTAGATTAAAGTGATGTTGAAAACAATTAATTTTATCATTTCCACCGCTCTAAATTTTTGTATGTGCCAAACCATATTATGTGCAAAAAATGTAATTCATAGTCACAAACCATATTTATTTGAAATTCTTCAAACCCAAACGTTCTAAAAACTAACCTACTAGCAACATAATCCATAGTCAACCTGACATTTTAGCTTAATTAAATTTTCCTGTTAGCTCTTTTTGAAATATAATACGTAAAAACTCCAGGTGGAATATGTATAAAATAATCGTGAATTTGAGTACAGCCAATACCTAATAAATATTTCATAGTGTCATGAATCATAATCGCGGTATTAATAAGGAAGAAAAAAGAATGTGACAATAAAGATGCTAATTGTCATCTTAAAATTCTTGATTTCATGGCTCATTTTTAATCATTTAAAAACTTGACGCAAACATCCGGGAACTAGGATTTCAAATCATTAGTTCTTTGCAAAGGAGTATTCATAAACATGGGTACCAAAAAATTCAGGGTAATCGGGTCATGAACGCAGAAAAGAATTAAATTTTGCAAAAATTCTTGGAGATGTTTGGACTCTGGAATAAAGCTTGCTATTAGATAATCTTTCATATGCTTACTAGAGTTTTACTACAATTTAACAAAAAATTCGTATCTAATATTTTGTATAAAGATTCGTACCTGTTCTTTCATGCTGCTTTTGTGAATATTGGACATAATCCCAGTGTGGAAAAAGCAGAAGGTAACCAATGGATTTTAGCTCTTACTTTTCTATACGGAGTAATGGTATTTGCTAACCAAAATACACGGGCAAGCTTTTGTGTAAATTTCATACGTGGATGATAAACACATTTTTAAGGGGGATCTTACCACACGACAAGGAGGCTTCTAACTCACGGTTGAATAAAATATTATGATGTTCACCAAGATCAATTACTTATACCTTCGTGTTAGTTGCGAAAACATATTCAAAGCAACTTACTTCGTAATAGAACATTTTCTAGAACAATTTTCAATTTTAAAAATTTTAAAAAATTTACAATTTTCTAGAATAGGCGTGATATTAAGTGGCCACCATTCTGCTGCAGCTGGTATACAATGTTAAACGTAAGAAGACCAATATCCGTCACGGCCTTGGATACAAAATTTCTTGCGTGTTTTTGAATTTAAAAAACCCTTGATTTCGCCACTAGGAAATGTTGTTAGCTATAGGTGTTCCAAATTTCATGTCAATCGGATGATAGATATGCGAGAAAATGACGTCCCTTTACCTGCCCATCTCGATACTTTTATTGCCCCTGCTTCAAATGTCTTAACTTGCCCCACTAGAATGACCATCTATCGTGCATAGCTTAAAGCGGTCTATAATATTAGCATAACTTTCACCTGGAAAAAATTTAGAGAGGCAATCGACTTTCATAAAGCTGCTGGAATTACCTATAAGGATTTTGTGTTCACAGAAGTTGCAGATAATAATAAAAATCTGATGTATGATAGACCATATTTCATGAATTTTATACTGACTGGATTTAAAAAATAATGCATAAATGTCCACCCTGCAAAATATTCATGGTGACGGCCCTGGTTAATACGCAAAAAACTCCAGGTGGAATATATATAAAAGAATCGTGAATTGGAGTGCAGCCAATACCAAATAAATATTTCATTGTCATGCATCATAATTGCGGTAATAATAAGGTAGAATAATGAATGTAAATATAAAGCTGTGAATTGTCATTTTAAAATTGTTCATTTCAAGGCTTATTTTTAATCATTTTAAAGCTTGAGGCAAATATCAAGGCACCACGATTTCAAATCGTCAGCTCTTTCTAGAAGAGTATGCTTAAGTATGGGTACCAAAAAATGAGGGCAATCAGATCGCGAAGAAGAATTAAATTTTGCAAAAATAATTGGAAAAGTTTGGCCTCTATAATAAAGCTCGCCATTAGATCATCTTTCATATGCTTGCTGGAGTTTTACAACGATTTAACAAACAACTCGTATCTAATATTTTGTATAAAGATTCGTACCAGTTCTTGCATGTTGCTGTAGTGAATATTGGGCATAGTCACAGTGTGGAAAAAGTAGGAGGTAACCAATGGATTTTAGTTCTTACTTTTCTATACTGATTAATCGTGTTTGCTAACGAAAATACACGGGCAAACTAATTTAATACGTGGATGATGAACACATTTTAAAGGGGGTTTTTACAACACGACAAAGAGGCTTCTAACTCAAGGTTGAATAATATGAAATGATGTTCACTAAGATGAATTACCTATATCTTCGAGTTAGTTGCCAAAACATTTTCAAAGCAACTTACTTCGTAATAAAAGATTTTCTAGAACATGGCGTGATATTAAGTTACCTACATACCTATTAAGCACATGTTTAAACACGCTCCCGAAATTTGATTACGACTATTTTGTTGAATATTTAGCCACGATTTACTGCTGCTTGGTATACAATGTTAAAAGATAGAAGACTAATATTCGTCACGCCCTTGGATACAAAATAAAACCTTGACGGTCGCCACTCATATTAATCCGTTTAAGCTTTCAGGGCAAAATATTTGCGACACGTCAGAACCTTCTTCAACTTTGTTCGGGCCTTTCGGATTTTCAATCTTTAAAGCATTGCTCAATGCTTGGCTTTTTAGCTTTGAGACCATAAGGAATTTTAACAAAAATGTATCCCAAAATGGCATTTAAACATTTATTTTGTAAATACTTTGCATTAGTGCTCACCTTGTCAATTACAGAAGCTATACATGTTCTTGAAGAAAGTTTGATAACAAATCCACATTACTACCCAGAAATTCCAAATTCCCGAGCTTATTCCCGCTACCGAAACCCAAACTGGATGAAACAAGCAGAATTCCCTATTGAAGTTAGCAACCTGCACGAAAAAATCCTCAAACTCCCTGGCTGCCTAAATCACATAATAAATTACAATGGAATTAACCTACCCGATTTAGAAACTCCAATCGTACTCTCCCGCTACGACATCATTCATGTGAAACACCTGGTTTTGAAAAGACTTTATAAGTTCGATAAAACCCCAACATACACCGAGTGGAAACGAGCATTTCCGTATGAAACTGCGTCACATATTCTGGCAAACAAAACCAGCATAATTGAGTGGTGCAAAAGGGATGCCCACCGGCAAGATTTGGATTGTTGGTTTTATCGACAACAGCGTCAAATCAAAAAGGATGGAATTGAGAGTCATTGGTATCTATTTCCTCCAAACCCGTGAGGATCCGTTATTCTATGAATACAATGCATGGGATGATTCTCTTCCATGCGAATGATTATTCCAGCCAGCTACAGAAATTTTGGAGTCACCAACAAAATCGAAATAATAATGACAGTAGTACAAAGTATCATTGGAATGTGTTAGTAAAACCCAGACGGATATATGACATTATTATCACAAAATTGGAACCGACTGATACGTATACCATGAAAGCGTGGACCACAACACTAAATGTTCCTCATAATGGATTCTGGGACGACTATGTCACAATGAATCGTGAAGAACTTACGTTCATAATACATGATTTAATGGCACCGAATAAAAATAATGTTCGAAGATTCGAACTTTGCTCCACTATCTGTTTTGCCGACATTGTCAGCAATTTTTAGTATTTCAGCCAGTAAATATTGGGAAACAGTTTTCGTACAAAACTCTAAACAAAATGTTTGAGCACCTGAATTCAAACACGGATAACATCCATTGGGGAATTGGGGTAATTGGGATTATGAAGCTGCCTTTTTCGATCAGGACAATGAGCAAGTGTTCTTTCACTCAGAGTTTAATATCTTGCGCTCTCGCGACATGGCATCACACCAGAAAACGTGGGTTAAAGTGCAAAATGTACAGTACCAATTTGAAGTCAGGCTGCTGATGCAGACAGTTGTAGGAAACGGCTCTTATCAAAATATAAACTGGTGGTCTTGGAAAATTCGTAGATCTCACGACGAATCGAAAATACCACCACAACTGCTAGAACAATGCCAATAATATTCATTCTTACTGCTGGAAAGGAGGAAGTTTTTCCATTTAAACTTCACCAAATGGAACTCAAATTTGTAAGCTGTGGCACGGCTGGCAAGCAAGGCTTAGCGTTCGATCAGCTCTCGACCATTTTCGATTGCTATGTTTGGATGTTTATTGTGTTATCGACGGCTGTTGTTACAGTTTTCTGCTATATTGTTGATTGGCTTAACAACCGAATAACCAAGAATACCTCGGTATGGGAAACCGTTAGGAATCTTCTGCTGGAGTATATTATGGTTACAAAAGCCCTATTCGAACAAGGAGATCCCATTGCTTACAGATATCTTAAATTCCGTCAACTCCGAGTAGCACTTGGGCTGTACCTTTTGATGGTGTTAGTTTTGAGCAACGCATATAAAAATGATAACATTACCTAACACTTCCCAGAGCAATATACCATTTGATACTTTTGAAGCTCTTACAAACTATTCATTTAATATTTTACAAGAATCGTGGCAGGTGGAATTAAGGAATACTACAAGGTGTTATAGAAAAGTTTCTCTTTGTTAATCGATCTGAGCCTCATCGATCCATGGTATTTCCAAGTGAATTGTACCTTTTTATTAAAGGGGACTATAGCCCATTAGATTGGTTCGACAATGAGTTAAAGGATTTGTCAAATTATACGAAGTTGGTGATGAACAAGACAAAACTCCATCCCGACTTTGTGTTATTTTTTAACAAAAATTTTCTCCAATCTCCTCAAGCCTTGCAATCAAACAGCCCTCTTTTTGCCTGATGTGGACGCACATGAAACATACATAAATTTGCAAACAAATTTGGAAATACAAGATAATGTTTATCTAAGTAAGGAGTCGATGTTCAAATCCCATTACGGTTTCTTACTTCTCAGACATTTGAGCCCAAAGATTTTTCAAAGGTTGCGGGCATTAGAAAGTAGTGGCGTTTGGGACCGGGGCTGTAGAATCTTCTATTTTGGGGTTTGGAGCTCACCGGAAGAAAATCGGGAAAAGTTATCAGTATCGAAAAAATACGTAAATATTCGAATTTTCTTTGGTAGATTTTGAGCCTCCTCACCGGAAGATTTTTTAGGCCAAGAAGATTCTGCAGGCCCGTTTGGGACTGGTGGACTGACTTCACGTTAAACTTCATGACAAAAGTACTTGGAGTACGGCAAAAGGGAAATAATGCTACTGTAAAACAATTAGGATCGTCGAACTTAAGTGGCAACATTTCTGTAGTTTTTGTGGTTTTGTGTGTCGGCTATGCCGTCTGCATTTTGGGATTTATATGGGAAATGGGAAAGATACTTAAAAATTTATTAGTAACATTCTTTAGAAAAGTAGTTTCCACTTGCACTTCTATCTATGGCTTTGCAAATGGTTTAAAACAGCCACTGATGGATTTAGTTAAAATCATATTTAGATTTAGATGAAGTTTAAAAAAAGTTGATAGTATAATTACAGAAATGTTCTTAATTGTATTGTAGCAAATCAATCACCCGTGTCTCTTTGAGGTATTACAATTTAAGGCAACAAAATAATGTTTACGATACTGATTTATATTAAAATGTACCAAAAATCGAAAATCCAGTGAACACCTTTTTAATTGTAGACTTTATAATTGTAAATATGCATCTCACCTCAATATCATTTAAAACTCAAAGTGAACCAATATAGAGATAATTTGAATTAAAATTCTTAATTTACTCTTGTGAAGTCTAAAAGTTTAAAAAATCATTTATCCTTAACATATATTGTTGGGTTGTGCGTAGTTTTACTCTACGTTTAAAACAACATAATATCATTTTGAGACAAAACGCTTGGTGAAGGAATGTTGATTGCAGCAGTATCGTTTGTGGAACTTTTATGTGATATCTTAACAGATCTCGTAATTGCAAGACAAAATATTTTCTCCTTTTCCCATACCTAACGTACTACTAAGTCGTCTTAGTAGGTTATTAAAAATGTAGAATACATATTTAAAACAGGATATATGTTTATTTAGAGGATATAGAACTCACTGCTTTCTGGTATTCCTAACGCAGATATCCAGGTTTGCTTTGAAACTTCCGTACAAACATATTTCCTTATGATAAATAGTTAGCTTCCACTTCCTGCTTGAAATGACTTTAAAAGTTGGATAAGACGGGAAACGTTTCTTGGACCAACGTGTCATAAGTTTCAAAACATCGAGTTTGAGTATGGCAGATTTGAAAGTAAACATGATAATAGTAGAGTAGCGTGGAGTGCAAATTTACTGGTTCTTAGCTTCTTCATTCTATGTTTGTGTTTCTAAAATTATTTGTCGTTTTTATAAAACTCAAAATTGAACATTAGTTTTTGTTTAAATTACAAATAACTGTTGTAACTTATTTTCTAAAATACAGAAAACGTTTCTTTAAAAGTACTTGTTTAACAGCTTGCAAACCCAGAGCAAATAAATTTTCAACTTTAGCTAATGTTGAAATGCGATTTGAAGGTGCTTCGCTTGTAAAACGTCTTATGCAAATTCCAATTACTTGTCTGACAAATTCAAACGTAGGCGGAAATGAGTTTTCGTTCCTAAATTGAAAATACCTACTTAGTGATTTGGTAGGGTTGTGTGATTAATTTTCCAAAGCTCTGCTCTTGATATTGGGATATATTGCTGTCGTATAACCAAAAATTGATTTAAGATTGATCTTATTTCAATCCAATAAATCCTGACAATTATTTTGCTGATTATTCTGTAGGAGCGTCCAAAAATGACGTCACTCGAAATTTGGCTTTTTTGGCACCCCCTTCCCCCTTCGTCATTATATCGTCCCTTTTCTTGTTGATCTCAAATAATTAAGATAATTAGAACGTTAAGAGATATTTAAGGAATAACAGATAATTGAGGAGGAGAAGCGATAATTAAGGAGGATACGCGATAATTAAGAAGGATAAAGGCCTAGCTCCACTTTTCCTTAAGCAAGGTTTTTAAGCTAAAGCAAGATTAGTGGAGACAGTTCTTTCTTCAAGTTACCTCTTCCTTAAGCATTAAAATCCTACATAAGGAAAGACGGCATATTTGGCCTCTTTAGGAACCAATTCATTGCTTACGCTATATGTGTAGAAGCATCTTACTTGATTCTTTCGCCTTTCCTGAAAATGAATACATTTGAGTATTCATAATATATATGAACACTTCAATCCAATGATCAATGCCATTCTCGCGGTCACTTGTAACTTTTCTCGTGTCCCGTTCTACGAATGAACATAATTAAAATTTACCATCAATTAAACTACATTAACTTTAGCTGTTTAGTATGAGATTTGTGTTCTCATGTAACCGAAAATGAATAGGTTCGAGTTTTCATTTACGTGGATTTTTTCTATAGTTTAGCAACCTTTGATGAGTAACATTCGTTTGTGGTAGACCACTTCCACAAAAATAATAAGCAGTTTGCATGCTGTGGTGGGATTTTACCACTGCTTTGCTAAAAAACGACTTCTCATAGATAGAAATAATATTAAAAATAGCAAGCTTAAATAGGTATTTAACATTTTAGCCCAATAAAAAAAGGAACTTAGGGAACGGCAGTGAAACACATAACGACAACTTTTATCAATACACATTTATGAAGCGCTTGCACAGAAATATTTCCAATAGTTTCCTTTTCAAATTCCCCATGGTGGTTAGATTCAAATAAGTATACTTGTAGTTCTCTATACGCGTATTAAAGTCAAAGTTCCAAACAAATTACAAGTTTTTCAAATCCAGTTCCTTACTAGCCTTTCCCGCAAAGATTTTCAGTTTCTTTATTTATATACATACCAAAGCCCACTACCATTAACAATAACAACCATTCTGTAAGTATGAATTAAAAACGAAGGTTATAGGAACCATGTATAAACAATTCTCGTTCGAAAAATTATGCCACATTTGTAATCTTCAGTTGACTGTGGTTTTTATATAAATATATCAAATATATGGTCAACTTCCATAACGCCACTCCTTTTCCAATTTCTTTAACTTTTCCTCATTGTGCTCACGAATGCATTTCAGTTTCGGAGGATGAAAAATAGTTAGTCCTGCATTGTCTCACAAACGCGGTACAATGGGGGTCTTCATGCGCCTCTTTATTTTGAAAATATTTTGTCAAAGTGTTTTTACTGCAAAGCCAAGTATAGAAATCAGCAGGTTAATATTTGATTTGACAAGACCGGTCAATGAGCTAGTTGGTGGAGAAATTTCAGAAGAAGATTTCATCTACGATGTCAATTCGGCGTTTGATCTTATCGGTGCAAATAACACTTCTACAGTGTTTTATGCAATAGGTAAATACCTCCACTTAACACCAAATTGATTCTAATAGTGTTTCAGCAAAGTTTGAACAATTTCAGCTGGAAGCACCATTGAGGAATTAGAATCACGGACTCAAGAGGCGTGTGATATCGTACATGAAATACCAAAATTACCCTCGGACTCCCAGTTGCTAGTATCTTGGACGTAAGTAAAATCATCATCGTTTACACACTTAGGCATTCAAAATATCCTATCTTACCGAAGTTATAAAATAAACACATGTTTGTTTTTAATCAAACAGTATGAACGGAGACAGAAAAGATAAGCTGAATATCAGTCTCCCTTATAACCAAACGTTTGACGGTTGCAAGCCTAAACTTGTATTACATTTCAATGAAGAAACTGGGTGTGATGAGCAGCCCGGTTCCTACTTTCGAAAGACAATTCAAGAACTTGTTGATTTCAAACACGGAATGTTTGCTGGTGTAAGCTATGATGAGTTACTGCATGAATGTGACTCAATTTTTAGTTGGAGATGGCATGCATCCATTTCAGTAGTGAATTTTAAGTTTGGCGCAACAAGAGGTGTTACGGAATCCTTCGGCCTTTTCAAAACTCGCATGAAGTTTTTATCCGAAACCATTGAGTTTAAAAATCCAAACAAGACAATTCTTTACTATCCAAATCCATACGGTGTTGGGAAAAATGAGCATCAAAAGTTGTTAGTTCGGTATGCTTCTATTTGGACAGCATCAAACGAAACCAAGGGTTCACTGCTGCTTCAGGTGCCCAATTTAAAAAATAAGGCATCCGAAATGGCACAATTTTCTATAATACCAAAGTTTCGATTACAAAGTATTACTCCTCATTCTCATGATAAAGACATTCTTTCGTCTTTATTATGGTATGCTGCCAGTTTTCAACGACATCAAATGATATTTGTAAACCAACGTAAGAAATCGTTCACTCAATCAAAACAAGTAAAGGTTTTATGTTTTGCAATAAAATCGCTTAATTGTTGTATAGATATTTGGGAATTGTGGAATGGTCTACCAGAAGATAATATTCGATCTCCCCAAATACGTGACGTTGTTTCATCAATAGACTTACCTTTAGATTGTAGCTGGGTCAGCTGTGTCAAGCCGAAACGGACCACAAATCATCCGTCGCGTTTAAATGCCGGCAATCCAACAACATTCGTTATTGAGGTAGAAGGAGGTTTGCCCAGTTTACCAGTTGAAATCGCTGAGAGAATTAGCCCCAATTCAACTATTGGATGCGCTTTATATGGGAAAGAAAAGTATTTCCAAAGTTTAAATGAGTCAAATGTAGAACATGTTGTGAGGTCTTGTCAAAGTGTCAGCGGAAGTGTTTATATTCTAACTGCCAGATTAACACTGGAATGGTACAACGAGCTGGGGAAATACTCGTTCTTTTTTGAAAACACAATAAGGAAGGAGCTACATGCAGTTAACCGATTTCGAAAAGGAATTCTGGAAAAAGCTCCTTCGGCAAAAGTTTATTTCGGCTTTGTTGCAAGGGAACAACGCGGTTCTAGTGGGGAATTTGAACCACAATCAAAATCTTTGTTCTGTAATGAACTTGCGCCCACTGTAAATCTGTATTTCGAAGGAATATTTAACTGGGCCAGACTAGAGAATTTTCCAGTTATCAAACATATTTATAACAAAGACGCACAAAGTTATTTTTCAGAATGGTCTTTACTTTTGCGTCGGTTAAATTACCCCTATCCAGACTGGGCTTTGAACTTAAGGAAAAGAGATGAAGTAACATCCAGCAGCGTTGGCAGTCCCGCATTTTTAATGCAGGACTATCTCAAAACTATCCACAATTGGGAACCAGATGCATGTATTGACTGGATAGAAAAAAGATGGGAAATAGACGAAGACGTTTTTAAAAACCCCAATATCGGAACTGTATTTCATCCAAACAGCATCCTCAAAAACCGAGCATTGAAGGAGGATGATTCAATCACCATGCTGCACTTCATTTTTAATCGGTTTAATTTGGTGGAAATTAATGTCAGTAATAGTTTTTCGACTTTACTCGAAGCAATTGAGCACTTTATGACCTCCCAAGATTCAAGGGCAGAAATTTACATGAACTACGCATTGACATACCCGGAAACCAGAAAGATGTTATGTCATTTATTGACCACCTCAAAAAAAGTACGATGCTTGAAAAAGGGTGGTTGAAGGGAGTTCATGCAGAGCTGGTTGTCCAGTCAGGGATGAATAGTGGGGAAAACATTTCCATTTCGACAAACTTTGATTCAGTTTCACGCATGATGAAGTATGCGAAACTTTCAAATCTTACGTGTGGAATAGAGTTGCCTTCTGTAAATATGTGTAATCAAATGCTTCAGAAGTTTACTTTTAGCGACGAATACACAGAGCTAATTGGCACAGTAAATTATATTTTATGCAAAGAAACCTTTTCAACGCTAACTTGGAGTTACAGCAAACTGGAATTACAAAACCTGCTGGATTCTCATTTGGCTCTGAAACGTACTTTGGACCTGATGATTCCTCATTTACGACTTTACTTTCGTGTTGAATTTGATTTCGAAATCGATTTTAAAAATGCCGCAGAATTGGATAAATACACTAGCTTCCTAGTGCTCTTTAAAACTTTTGGAACTCAATACGATATCAGTTACTTTGTTGTGGTTGCCTTTGATGGTGAGTTAATTCCCAAAAAGAATGGATGGTGGGGAATTACTAATTATTCGGAGCTGACGAATCCTCAATCATATGTAGAAAAGGTTACAGGTTAGATTTTTAAAGATAATTTAAAAAAGAATTTTAATTTAGCTAATACACTATTATATTGTGATGATATTAATTAAAGTTTTTTGCATATTATTTCAGACTTTAGGGGACAAAAAATGTGGTATCCAGCAACTTTACCTAAAAGCATATTGGCAAATAACCAAGATTCATCCTTGATCATCATATTTTCATCAGTCAGCTCTGCGGTTTTGATTTGTATGATGGTCATTGGGATTTGGTTTGGTTTGCGGTACAGGAAACTTCAGTATTTAAGTCGTTTCTTATCAGATTCAGAGGTACAGGAGTTTTTAAATGGAAGAATGTCTGCCAACGTTGAACACACCAACATGAATATGGAATTGATAGAAAGTGCCGAACATATGAAATTTAACCAGGAGTTTAAGCTTCATCTGCCCAACCTCATCATAGGTACGTGCCTCTACGTTAGCCGGTTTTTTATTACGCGCAATGCTTACTAAGAAAAAGTTCATTAACAATGCTGAATGTTCTAGATTTCGAAAAAATATTGGGATCTGGAGCATTTGGTACGGTGTACAAAGGATTGACAAAGGACGTTCCAGCCGCAATTAAGAGCCCAAACGGGGATTGTTCAAAAACAACTTTTAAAAGCGTTCTTACAGAAGTCAAAGTTCTTTCTTATGTTGGTAACCATCCAAATGTTGTTAAATTTCTTGGAGCATACATAGAAGAAATTCACAAGGGTAAGCTCTTCGCCAATTGAAACGATACAAATAATAATTCCCAACTGGCTATCTAAATTGAATCTGCACCTTTTTAGGTGTCTTATATATTTCGACCGAGTTATGCGCATTGGGATCCTTAGAAAGCTTCTTGAGAAAGAAAAACAAAGTTGCTTCCGAACTGTGTTCTAATCAGGATCAACGAACTGAACTAGATGCAACTACTTTACACTTGCGTGACCTCAATACTTTCTCGTTGGACATCGCAAAAGGAATGGAATATATTGAAAGTAGACGTGTCGTTCACGGGGATTTGTCCACGCGGAATGTGTTGCTTGATGAAAACTTGGTCTGCAAAATTGGGGATTTTGGCCTTTCTCGTAAACTTTACGAGTATCAAAAGTACGTGAAATCATCTCAGGAACCACTTCCATGGAAATGGATGGCGCCCGAATCCTTGACGAAAATGGAATTTACATCCAAAACCGACTTGTGGAGTTATGGAGTCACAATTTGGGAAATTTACTCTCTTGGTAAAATATTTAGATGGTAAAATTAAATATGTTGCTAAGATATCGAATGGAACTATGGAAAATTTGAGTTTGTTGGGTTTCAGGTAACATACCGTATTCAGGTCTGAACTGGACTGTGGACTTTGCAAAGGAATTAAAAAACGGTTTGAGGCTCCCTAGTCCTGATTTTGCATCCCCAGAAATGTAAGTCTCCCAAGCATTTGAGTTAGAACTGACTTGGCTTTGTATAAAAAGTATACCAAATTATTTTAGTTATGCCAAACTTCTCGAATGCTGGAGTTTTATACCCGATGAGAGACCCTCATTTGCTGACATGATCCAATTTTTTAATGGTTTGAGTGAGGCTGATTACATGGTTTTAAATTCAACTGAACAATAAACTGAATCTACCGTTGAATGACTAAAGAAGATGGGTAACCCCACAGGTTATTTGGACAATGAACACGTTTATTGTCAATTAGAATCCCCTAAGGATAGTTATAAAAGAATTACTGCTATCTTTAATTGTAATTTGTTTGCTTTAAATGTTTAAAAGATATCGAAAATAATTTGTTGTCATTGCTTCTTACACAACTGCACAGGCATATTTAACATGTGTCGATAATAATTGTAGACGGGATTCCACCATTTCTATTTATTATTTCTTTGACAAACAAATGATAAATAAATAAACATGTTTACTTACTTAACTTCGTGTTTTTATTGTCTTCTACATATACATATTAGAGGTTGGACAAACCCGCTTGCACAAGCGAGTGCCCATTGGCGCTTGGGAATACCCATGAGTATGGGCAAGTTTGCCGAAACCTTGCAAGCGCGAGTTCAAGCGGGACATGGACCAAAAAATCGCAAGCGCTTGTGAATACCCACGGTACTTTTTAATGTAAAATGTCCATAAAAATAGTATTCTAAATCTCCTTTCTAATCATCAAAACCTAAAAAACTGCAATTTATCTGTCAAAAATCATATTTTATGCACAGTTTTGAGCAGTTTAAACTGGTGTCAAAATCTGATTGTTGAACACAATAGCTGACTGCTTTATACGACGTTTAGATAAAAAATTGTCCGTTACAAAATTTTGCAAGACTTGCAAGCCAGGTTGAACATCTGTTGCAAGCAAGTGCAAGCGGGTTTGAGCAAGACCTGCAAGCGGGGTTGAGCAAGACCTGCAAGCGTGGGTGCAAACTTGTCATCGTTTGTCTCCAACATCCCACCTCTAATACATATCTTAAAACATCTCGTAATTCTAAGAAATACGTGTTCTTTTCTTTTCTCAGCGTAAGTTGAGATACCTGCGCCGGGGCAACTGGAAGTTGGAACAATGGAACGTTATTCGCGCCTTCATTTATTGGCCGATTGACCTGAAATTTTGCATGCCGTAACGTCAAACAATTCCACAGAGTGGTACTTGAATAATTTTTGAAAATTGTATACGAATATAAAAACTCTCGACACCAAACAGTTTTGCTGACGTGAGCCATAAATTCTTTGATAACATGCGTAAGCATACAATGAAAAAGAAGGAAGTAATTTGTTTGATTGAAGTTAACAAAAGCATTTTCCAGCTTAGTAAATAGTTTGTTAAGCATTAGTTAAGTCTTTTTGAATTTTTAGTTTTACCCAGGCCCGGAAAAAAGACTTATAAAAACATAAAGTAAAGTTGTCCGATAAAGTTCGCATACATAAGAAAAAATCTAGTTATCACATAGCAACGGCAGTGGCGGAGCTAGTGACCTTGAGGCCGGGGGGCAAAAACTGTCATGGAGGCCCTTGGCCCTAAAAAATTGCCCATGTGAAGAACAGAGCTTGAAAAGTTCTTTATCCTACCTTTTCAGAAATTAGATAGAAGGTAGTAATTTTACCGCAATCTTCTACCTCTAGAAAGTTGAAAAATTGTTTCTACGTTCACTAATATCACTGGCTAAATATCCTTGACTAATTAGCGTTTTCCCCGTTATGCTTGTAGTTCTGGTCCATTTTCAAGTAAAACGCACCTAATGTTTACAATTTACATTAGTTTTTTCATTAAAAATTTGTAAACGTCAAAAGAAACTACTACTTTTAATCAGGTGGCTTTCCAAGCTTTAGTGACGAAGAAAATTCAAAAATTCAATAGGTTTCGTGGCTCAAAATGGAAATATATTTATAATTTGCATTCGTCCAAACACATAATAATCGTTTTATTGTCTCAATGGAACCCAAATACATGACAAATTACTCCATGGACATAAATAGTCACAGTTAAAAATTGATTTACAGGATTCAGGTTATTGTCATACAATTGTTTTTTTCTGTTTCAAATGCTTAAAATTATTTTTGTTTCAAATAGGTATACATTTTTTTTTTGTTTAACATCATACAATTAATTTTCTTTTAACATACGTTCAATTACTTTGTCAATACATGTTAAATACATTTCACAATCAATGTCATCATTGTTAACATACAGTTTTGCTTGCTCACTCAATATATAGGAGAGTGCAGCTGTTTTGAAAATACCAAATGAGGTAACCTTATTTCTAACATAAGTTGGAAGATTGAGCCATTGTTGTACAGCAGAGTAGCGGAATGAAGATTTTCCTATGTCCAAGGTTTTGATTGGTAATTTTGAAGCGTCCTTTGTGAGTTTTGTAGGAAAAATTGAGGTTAAAATAAAACTTCGTTAAGTTTATAAACACATTTATATGTAAACATAAGAAGTTCATATTGATATAAGAATTCACTAAAACATATTTCAAGCCTATTACAAACATCAGTTGATACAGGGTCGTACTTGCGTTTGTTAAGAATAAATCTCGACACTGTTCTAATTATTTTGTCTGTAGCTTTTTGTAAAGCTCTGTTTCCAGAGCTAAGCCACACAACCGCACCGTATCGTATAATTGAGAGAATATACCCTTCAACTAGTGTTTTTCGGCTTTCATATGATAAAAGTCTTTTGAGTGGGTATAATTTAGAAAGCGACGCGTAGCAGCGTTTAGTTACATATTTAAGATGGGCTGACCAGTTTAAATTCGAGTCAAATATAACCCCAAGTATTTTCATTTCATTAACTTTTTCAATAGGAGTTCCGTTCAGATGTACATCATTATTCTCTACACATTTCAATTTGCTAGGTTTTCCTAACACTATCAGTTTAGTCTTGTCTACGTTAAGTTTAATTCGGTTTGCTTCCATCCAATCATTTACAGCTGAAAGGTCTTTTTCTATTTTAGTAATATTATCTTTGACGTTTGAGATAGGGCTTGATTTAGCTAAGTTGGAGTCATCCGCATATAAAAATATCTCAGAATCGTTAATATGCAGTGGTAAATCATTAATAAAAATACTGAAATAGAATGCTGAGGTAGCAGACCCTTGCACGATGCCAAGAGTGGTTTCTTGAGTGTCAGATTTAACATTTATATTATCATACTTGCATTCAACAAATTGTTTTCGCCCCACTAATAGTTCCTTAATTATTTCACATTCTACACCATACCATTTTAATTTATGGAGAAGCAACTCCCTATCCACCTTATCAAAAGCCTTCTGTAGGTCAAGAGATATTAAGAAACAGATTTCATCTTTATCAATAGCTTGTTTAATGAAATCACTTATTGAACCAGTGCATGCGTTGTGCCGTATCTTTTTCTAAAACCAAACTGTCTATTAGTGAGAAAATGGTTTTTATCAAAGTATTCAGAAAGCTGAAGTAGTAGACATTTATCAAGTATTTTTGGTTATATTGCTGAATTCCTATTGGTCTGGTATCGTTTGGACAGTTGGATTACTTTTTTAGGTACACAAACAATTCTAGATGTCTTTAATTCTTTGGGACATTTCCAGTTGTGATAAAATTATTAAAGTTTGTAGCTTATCAACAAAGTGTAGGATTGCATTGCCACATATCATGTGGTTGGAGAAGCCAAGTGGGTCAATGGAGTTACTTGTGTTTTTTCATTGATTTCCATGTGTTCAAGATACTGTTAGCAGTCAAAGATTTCAGTTTAAAGCGTAAATTGCCGGATTAATTGATTCAGGCTTTTCAGGTTTTGTCATTATAGTTGTCGCCTTAGTAGTCATAGTGTTTGTTTGGATCAAGTGTCACAGAACTTTTTTCTTTTCCGTCGATTTTTTGGTCGCACCAGAGGTTACTGCGTTTGATCTTAAGATCAAGCTCGTGCTTGGTGTCTAGCATAATGTATTGCTTCACCTTTTTGTTGGCCATTAGTAGGCGTCTTTTTTACAAACCAGAAGGTCTTTTTTATTAAGTCGCAGCAGACTTTTACATTCTTTATAGAACGTTTAGTTCGTGCGGACACAAATTTGATCTTAGCCTTACATTTCACTGTTTTATGTATCGTAGGGCAGATCTTATCAAAGGCTTGTTTAGATGTCAGAAAGAAATTCATCAAAGGATAGATATGGATTTATTGTCGCGTTTAGTTCGTCAATAATCAGTCCGTAATTTGCAGCTGTTAGATTTCGGAAAGAGATGTGTTTTGTATTAGTCTTTTGGCTTTTACATGTAATAATGCACTCAGTCAATTTATGATCAGACACATGTGATTCAATGACATCCCACGCTGTACATTTTCATATTCCTTAACAAAGATAAGATCAAGAATGTTATTTTCACGTGTTGGGACTGTGATAAGTTGTTTAATGTCAATGGATTTAGCAAATTCAGTAATGGGCTCCGCAAACTTTTCTCTTAAATTGAAGTCTCTAACATTACGTAGTTCAGATTGGTATTTTGTAGATATTCAAATAGCAGTTTAAAATAATCATTATCATTTTCAAGTGTATCCTTTTTGTAATTTGGGTGTCTGTAGACACAGGATATAACTATACTTTTGTATTTGTTAATTTGTACTTTGAGTATTTGTGTTTCAATATTAGAGCTTCTTTCAATTTCACAATTAATTGGACTAACTTTAAAATTATCTTTTATGAAAATAACAGAACCACGCTGACCCTTTTCACAGATGTCATTTCTATGTACATTAAAACCTTCAAAGTTTGGAATACTGTGAATAGGCTTGAGACATGATTCTGTGATACATAAAATATCAAATTTGAGTACATAAAGAAAGTATTCAATCATACTATATTTTTTCCAGTATAGATCTTACATTTAGGTGTCTATTTTAATTCCTTTAATGGGACGAGTTTGCGAGTGCTTGCCTAATTGTATACGTGTACCATTTGAGTTACCGTTTTCAGCTATCTCTTTTCGATGTAAGGTCGGCCTGGTATGTTTGGTCTTAAGTTTCCCCGTCCAAGCAAGTTTGGGTCAGGCTCATAACGTGTCCTCCGTCGTTTAGCAGCTTGTCGTGGATTATGGTGCTGTGAATCGATGTAAAATAATCAGGTTGACTTTTGGCTGGGTGCATTTTCCTGGTGTCGCGTTTAGTTCAGGTTGGATTGTATGTTGACTTGATGTAGAGTGCAAAAAGTAATATGTTTTCTGATCCGTTTCTGAAATTAGGAGCGTTTAGAGTGCGGTCGTTGGTTACTGGATGGCCGTTTTTGTAGGGTCGGTAGATATGTCATCCATGTCTTCGTACTCATTATCATCATCAGCATTATCTTCTTCAAAAACTTCTCCGTTGTTTACTCGGAATGAGTAGCCGTTTTCAGCACTAATGGTTTTATATTTCCAGTCAATAGAAAACTTTATACCTTCGCTTATTAACTCGTTTCGCCTTTTTCTAAGGATGCTGTGATCCCTTCTTAACATAAATGGTAAATCTTCATTGATGTAATGGCTCTTTGGAAGCTTATCTTTGCAGCTGTATACAGAGTTTCTGTCAGAATGAGAGAAAAATCTGACTCTCACGTTTCTTAGTAGCCCATTTTTTGGAGTTCCAATTCTGTAAACTGTGTCAAATCCAATGTTTCGCTTACAAATGAAGAAAATAATATCACTGATGTTTTTCCTTAGGATTGACTCATTTTCATTCTCCATCTCACTAACACCAGCAAAAATTAGATTCTGAAATTTCACTTCTCTATTGAGTACTCGTTTTCGTTCTCAAGAAATTCAATCTTTTGCAGCTTCTTATTCATCACTTTGAAGTCGTATTGCAGAACATCAATACTTTCTGTGTTTTTGGACATTGGTTGACAAATTTATCTTCAAGTCTGTCTTGTTTCGTAATCACTTGTGTCAATTTCTTATTCGTTTCTCTCTGTTCTTCAATAAACTGTTTCAGAAGGTCACTCGTGTTATTTACTGGAGTAAATTCCATTAACAGGTGCTGTATCAAAAATGATTGTGTTTCCTGCCTGTGCTGTAGGGTGTATGAGGGTTCATTTGACTGAGTTTGATGGTTCGGGAAATTCTTCCCTCCATTATGGAAATATTAGTTTCAGAGTTTTCCGA
>LJIJ01001357.1:0-47347 GCA_001718145.1 Orchesella cincta
ATTTTAAAACAGAAGAAACAATATTTAGATAATTTAGTTACCTTTCATTTAAAAAAAGAATTTTGGTTCTAGCTTATTTGGTGTCCGAGAAAAAGTGGTAAAACCGAATAAACCCGAATTTTTTGAAAATCTGCCATTTCTCCGAAACGGGTAGTTTTAAAAATCTGAAACTTTGCACACCTACATACATTGACACCGGCTATCACGTATCCCAAGTTTGAAGAAAATCAAAATATCGTCAAAAAACGAAGTGTCGAAATATAAAAAAAATATTAGGTTCATGGATATAAAATCCAAATCTTACGTGCACCACAATTTTTAGGCAAATTGGAGTGAAACCCGTTATACTATTCCTCGTAAGTTTAGTCAAGTCGTAAAGGTTCTTAAATTTTATTGCACCTTTAGGTACATATTAGGAAGACTTTGTATCGTGTCGCTCTTTCGTACCTCTCTACATAACTTCGAATCGTTTACTTTTAAATTCTGATTAGGAACAATCGATACCATAAGGTCAAAGGGTGAGAATCAAATTTGTAAATGGGTTATCTTGGGTCATAGAACAACGTCAAAAGAATAAGGCCACAAATTAAAAAAGCGTCACAAATAGCTTATGAACGGCCGTCGAAGGCCCCAAGTAAAGTTCTAAATGATCATTATAGCTTTCGTAACACTGTTTCGATGAAATATGCAGCGTTGTCAAATTTCAAATTTAATCCGATTATGGAATGTTAAAAAATCGGAAATCGAAAGCAAAACGTTTTATAACAGCTTTCATTAAATGCAGTGGTTCTCTATATGACTAATAGTATAAATACATTATCGACTCGATTTACCTTTTTCGTGAAAATGAGTTATCAAATTAGTAATGTTTATGTTTCCGTTCGTCGTTTTTTCGGAGTTGAAATGTTTCCCAGTCCAGTTATATAATACCTCTTCTTAAGCATTAATTGTTTCTATCTCAATGTCACAAAGATAATGAAGAATTTAAGTTTCTTCTCCCGTATCCCACAAAGTTAATTAGTAATATAAAAGTTTGCGCTTTTGGTCCTCTGTTACGGTTTGTTTCGGTCCTCTGTTATGGTACGCACTAAAATTTAAAGTTGTGAGTGGTAGTGATGATCAAAATTAAGTCGGACATTTCCAATGGAAAAAACGTTTTGGCGTAAAATATGAATGGGGGAATAATAAACAGTGCAGCATTTCAAAAAAAAGTCCAAATTGAAAAATAAATTTTGTAAGCGCAATTAATAATTATAAATTGCGAGAAACGTTAGAATATCTTAACACAACACATTTTTATTCTCTCAGTATTGAAAAATAATAAATCCAAACAATTAGTTTCATCTTTTAACATTGAGTCCATTTCTAATTTTCTGGAATTACATGCCATCTTCTGCTTTCTACCAAATTATTTTTATTAACGAATCTTTTTTGCAATAATTTTAATGAATGTCAGTTACTCGAAACTGTATTTATAAATATAAATAGTTAAATAACAAAGAATTTCTACCGCATTTTTTTCTTAACACAGAATACGAATTTACATATAACCTTGAATAAAAGAGCATAAATATTTGAACCCAAATCAAATAATCGATTCCCGTCAACGTAATAAGAAACTGCTAATACTATTCTACGCGAAAGCGAAATTTTTAATCTATGCGGGTTTCTCAAAATTCTGAATGTATAATTTTAGTTGCAAGAATACATCAAGTGAAAAATCAATATGCCAAAAACTAATATGATTCTTGCTTTAGCGTCCGTATGTATTGTTGACTTCCTCCATTAACTCTGTAACTTTGCTGCTACATAGGTATTAAGGATCTTGAAGTCCGCACGTTTTCGTTAATAATTTGGTTCATCTGGTTAGAGAAAGTGTTTTTAATGAAAATAATCTCATTAACTGCTCTTAATCTATGTTTATTCAAGTTTCTACGAATTATGAGAATATTTACCAAAATGAGAATAACTGAATCAGCAATCAACAACGATTTTCTTCACTTCTTCGTGAGAAAACTTCCTGTAAAAATTAGTACAAATGGATTAATACTCCTGCTGTTTATACAAGTACAGTCACATTAAGTTTTCATTTCAACTCACCTTTAAATTTCATTTCGTTTTGCGTTTCCGCCTGCCATCACTTCCTTCAACATCTCCCCAATTGCATCATCTAGTTTCCTTTTGGTTTTGGTACCCATCATCATCATCATGAAGGGTTTTCATCATCATCTCTGCTTCCTTGACCTTCTGAATAAACTACAGCTGATTGCAGCAACATTTTCCAGCCTGCTGCGTTCTTTCGTGAAGAACCAGTGAGTTCATCTGATTTGATATTTCCTGACATTTTGAATCGACCGACTGGGAAGATATTTGAAAGTTTGTTCCTGTTGTGAAGGATGTACATCTGAAAAGTACTCTTTAATTGTTCCAAGTTCCCCATCTCTCCTGCATATTTTGTGTCTGTATAAACGGTCCGTTTATTGTTGAACTTTGACACAGTTCTTCACTTTCTCCTGAGGCGTTAATTGACCATCGCTGTATTATCTTTGTATCGGAATGGCAATGTTGTGACATATTCGTCTGTCTGCAGAAATGATTTTCTAGTATAAAGTGGTGCATCGTTGTGCCATTTTCCTGTTTGGCACTTGCATGAAAGAGTAGAAGAACGTAAAACTAAGGGAAATGGTCATGCCGATTGCCTTTCATATTTGGCGAATGAACAACAGCATCCTTGAGCTTGACTAAATGCATGCCTGAGTTCAGTCACAAACAACAAAGTTAAGTATAAATCTCCCGTAGCTGCGTGTGTGTCTGGGGTGGATATGTGAAAGTGCAATTTGCTTACAAGCCGTCTTTCCCACAGATTCAATGCTCGTACCTTCGTAAATGGTATTGCATATCGTCGGTAGAAAGGTTGACCCATCTCCTATATCCCTCACTCATATCTAACTGCAAGATTCGCAACACTTTTAACATGAGAGTGTTTCTTTTGTTACTTTCAATGTTAGTTCTCGTAACAGAAGAATAGAAGAAGTTGATCTGATTGAGAAAATTTCAAATTCCCTCATGTAACCCAGTAAAGGAAGGTTGGTCAATAGAAACAATGTACGTAACGTAGGGATTGTGAAAGAAATGCAGAGGAGAGTAACAGTTGGTGGAATGACCATGTTCCTTTTTTCTCTTAGTTTACAGCAGAGGTTTAAGCTTGAGGAAATGCCTGCTTGAGTTTTAGCTTTCATTGGATGGATGTTTCTGTGGGCTGGTTTTTTGCACTCTAGAGAACCGTTCATTTATTCTCAAAAACTCAAACTACTCAATATTCGACCATTTTCCCCTACACTTATTAATGAAATAAATTAAAAGCGCATTATGTCGCTGCTCGCAATTTAAAAAAAAGTTTATTTCGACTTTTCAATAAATGGTCTTAGATTTGTAGTTGAAGCAAAAAGTTGAGGTTTCTGACAAACAAAAAACAGTCAGTGTCTGTATATTCGTTGGATTCCTGCATGGAGAATTTTAATATATCCACAAAACATTCTCATATATGTACAAAATAGTGTCTCTTGGAACAAGACTTCAATTAATTTGATGTATCTCACGGAGTGCGGGCTTAAACGGAGCTCAAATGTTGGAGCTTACCGACGTGTCTAAGTAAAGCGTGATAGTATAATTGACAGTACATTGTGGACTTTCCTTTTACAAATCGCAATTCACCCCGTTTAGGTTTCGGATAGTCAGCCAACTTACTGTAGAAATTGCTGTGTCCACGCATTTTGAAGTGGGATTATAGATATACTATAATTAAATAAACCCCTAATTTTGAGGTCCACTCGAAGACATTTGAAGAAGATTACATACACTGCAAACCAACAATAAATATAAAGAATATTACATACATCTGTAAACCAATAATAAATATACCTTAATCAGACTAGATAATTGCAACATGCATTTTTTGAATTTAAGCAAGGTATTTATTTAACTGCGAACACAGGATTCTAAAAGCTCACTTCTTAATTAAAGCGAATATTATTAAGACATTAATTTGTAAGATAAAAAAGTTTATCAAGCGGGTAAATGGAAATGGAATTAATGCGGTATTCACATTAAATGCCCGTTGTACATAAACCTCTATGTTCGATTCTTGCACCACATTCCAACCAAGTTTGCAAAAAAATTCACAACTGGTAGACTCAGTTTTCATATTCCCATACACGAGAGATATTTCGTTACGCAGAGTTTAGATGCACTCTGCACCCATACTGAGATATTGATTATTTTTTGGACATTCACCTTGACATTTCTGATCTCTTGCAGCTCAAGACCATGCCACCCTGATCTAAGATTTGAGAGCATGCAGTACTGAGAAGACTATATACTTTCACTTTCTCCTTCTTCTGTGACCCACGGTGCATTCTTTGTTGTGCATAAGAATAAGGTAAAGTTAAATCTATTTTTGAGTCATTCAAGGTTTCATTTAATCTAGTGGGGGATTTTAAACTTCAAGTTTCACAAAAAAATAGTTTAACACAAACATTTTACTTGTGTTCAATAAAGAAACCGATTCAGCTCAAGAAAATAACATGCAGCAGCAGCCGTGGAATTTGCCTCACCCGAATGTGCCAGGCATGACAATTATCTTGAGCAGAAGCGGTTAGAAGGAAGGCATACTTAAACAGAATCGACGACCTGAACAAAATGGAGCAACTGGCAAAATTAGAAGAGACGCAGATTATACTGCAGCAGAAGCAGTTAGTAAACAGGCAGAAATTGTTGCAACAGAAGACATTGAGAAATCTAGAGGAACTGAAGCTGCTGAAGGATTTACTCGATTTGAGTTGAGTAAATGTTTCAAAAGAAATGTAAATCGAGGAAATGGAAAGATACACTTGAAAATTAAAATTTTTGGAAGTTGCTCCTCCAAATAACGTACATCTAATAAGATACACTCAAATTGAATTCAATTCAACAACTTATTTACATAACGGTGTAAGCTTTTTGTCATGGTTTAAATATTTATGATTTGAACCGTTTATTCATTAGTTTATGTAGCTTAAAAACTATGAGCTCATGTTGAAAAAATGTGTTGAAAAGTTTTCCAAGGAGTAGGAACTGAACAAAGTAGATCATTTTGGAGCTTTCATTACCAGCATTCATACCGTCTCTTTTTCCATCACCATTCAATCCAAGGGCAAATATTACACGAACCGGTTGAGAAACCTGATTGCAGGCCTCATTTCTTTTGCAAAATTACGATAGGGGAAACCTTCCGGTTTGTGCTAAGTCCCATATTGTGGTTTAAAAAACTTGTATGTGTACTTGTACTTGATTAAATGTATCCAGAGCCAAAAATAAGATAAATAAGCTGGTATTTAAGTTTCTATATGGTTTTCCAACCTCAAAATCTGTTTTTACTGTAACTGGTAGGCATTTAATTTTTGGAAAGAATAAAAGCATCCCAATAACACGATAATAAAATTTGTTTAAAAATCCATTTCGTGATTAGATTAATTTTTTATTGATAGTTCATTTCACTGATTATTTGACAACAATTGAAAAATTTACCAACTGCGTAAAATTATTTATTTAAATATGGACCTTCTTTACTGCATTTTTTTTTTATAGAAATGTATCACAGCTCATAATTTCCTTCATCATTCCTATCGCCACGAGATTCCACAGCTTTAACCTCATCGAGAAGGGTTCCTGCCTCTTGAACGAGGTTCAAGTTAAACCACTGTTGGACGAGTAATTCCACATTTACTGCGTACGCCTCCTTGATACTAAAAATAAGAAATGAATTATTTTTTACTGGTAATAATAAATAAACAAGGAATGTTCAATCTATATTACCCTTCCTTGACTGACAATTGCGTAGATGTAAACGTTCCGGTGGTGTCGGATTGAGTCCATAACTTGATCCCTTTCTTCATTGCCTTGTAAGCTGTATCTAGGTTTTTGAGGTTGGCTAGAAACTCTTTTCGAATATCTTTGAGCTTGTTGCCAATTGCAAGAGTCTCCGCAGTTACCGGTTTGTTGTCTAACGCAGCACTAATCTTCTTGAGAAATTCACTTGCGACATCGCTCTGAAAAAATAAATAGATGTAAATAAATATTCAAAAATCTAAATTAACTTTTTAAGTGTTCCGTAAATTCAATATAACTAACCTGTACAATTAAATCTGAGACAATGTTCATTCTAATTTGAAAAGTTGACATAACTCCGCTCCAGTAATGGTTTACCAGACACACGAGCAATCAAAGCGGTTAATTTATCTCTACAGTTTCTGAGTCGCTGATGTAGGTTCAGGCTTTTCCATTGAGTTTCTAGATTTTTTACATTAATATTTATAAACGTCTTGATGCTGGAAGTCAAAAATCAAACAGTTAAATATATCGCAGTATTAAAAACATTTTAAACGGCAAATTTAGCATACAATAATTTTTTTACTCTTCGTGTTCTTTTATCTGTACAGCCAATACATCTCGGCTGAATTGTGAATGCGAAGGGTTCTTCGCTTTCACCCACAGTTCTTCAAAGTCTTCAACAGTGTAATAGGGAATTTTGTCGTAGAATTCCAGATGATTTCGGACAAGTTCAACCGCTTCAGACTTCACTGGCCGAATTCCAACTCATGTTCTCTGGTCTTTGGCATCTCAATTAAAGTTTTAAATTTCTCTCGATTTCTTTATTTAAGGGTTTGCAATCCTTCATCTTGATTAAATTGAAAGTAAACGCATGTTATACCTTCTTGATAAACACTAATCAATATGTTTCTGGATTTTAAAACTTACGCCTTTTATAATATGGGCTACTTGGTATATTTTATCGTAAGCTCCTCAGTTATTTGATTGAGCGTGGTGGCCTCAGCTAAAATGAAATTGAAATAACAATTTTATAATTACCAAAATCACATTTCATACCAATGAACCAAAAAAATCAGGAGTTACTGTTGGGCCGATGACGTTGGAAACTTCTGCCTGCCTTCCATTCTTTAGCCGTTGATTATTCTACTGTAATAAAATTCTAAAAATTATATAATGCTGATATTACTGTTAAAAGGGATTTCCAACCCATTTTGAATTTTTTGAAATTCTAAATCGGTTCTGACTTTTAGTTCAAAAGGTAAAACAGTAATGGTGGATTTGATATAAAAAAAGTGGAAAGTTAAGGTATTTGAAGACAATGCTTCATAATAACAATGGAAAGTGGGAAAGTATCCGATACCTGAAGACAATTGCTCACAATAAAATTTAAATAAAAACGTATATGAAATATAAAAACCAGACGAAGACAATGGCTTACCATAAAAATGCATATTTAAAAAGCAATGAAATATTTAAAAAATATAAAGACAATGGCTCTCAACAAAAAAATAATTGGAAAAATAAAATATAAAAAAACAGATGATAACAATGGTAGGCTTTTCTAACTTTTATTTGTTAATATAGGTAACCAAATAAAAAACGAAGCACGTATACGTCATTTTCTACACGTCACGACATGCTTTGCATGAGCAACAAGTAGACCTGAATTTCGTAATACGTAAGGTTTTAATGATATTCAAGAAATGAATATGGATTAATTTCAAACCTTTGAAAATGATAACCCTATGCAAATTGTGGGCGAGTAGGAATGTATGAGATTTCTTTCTTGGATTGATGAGCTTTATATCATGCATACACTTCCTGAGGTTTGCTAGGCTTTTCGACAAGAATCATTGACGAAACAGCTTCAATTAAAGTAAAACTGTATTTACTTTCACATAACCCACACACAAGATTTTTTATTCCCCGTTAGTCCCCGTATACATGCATGTACCAAGGGTTTTCATGTCTACTTGGAATGTTGAAAATTATATTTGGCCGAAGGAAGAAATACGCATGGCTGTTTCATGAAAAAAGATGCTGTAATTGTACATGAAATTTATAAAGAGCTTATGCTTAAAGCTTCTCAATATATAGATAAACCTCATACTTTTATCAAAATGTTTGCTGTAAAAACAAGTAAAAAAGAATAACATCTCTTGTTGTGTTTGTAAATGTATAATAATTGATTTCTCTGTTTGACGTTACCGTTCTACTTCTTTATTTGTCTTTTCATTTGTTCCACTTGCTTCAACATCTCTTGTACAACTGCTTGGTCAGACCGGCCCGACAGGCCAACAGCAACATGGTTATACCATAGCAAGACGCCCCACCATAGAGCAATTTAATGCATTTAGCATTACCAATGCTGAACACATAAACAAAGCTAAATGTACTCAGTGGGGCGTCTTGAAATGATCTAAACAGGTCGCTGTTGGCCAGTCGGGCCAGTCTGCGCTTTTTTATTTGGTGCGATGTATGTACGTCCAACCGTTCCATCAGCATCTTCACTACTCATCATTTTTAGTAAATTGCGTTTATAATCTTTTACTTCTTTCTTGTTGTTGAACTTCGGTGGTTAAGAAGTTTAAGCTACTGCTGTTACGTAGTAATTGCAGCTCGTCAAGTATACAAAAGGTCGAACACTGCTCTCCTTTCTGGCTTAATACGGAACCGAAACCTTGAAGCAAATGGAAGTAGACGTTGAGCAAAGATTTCTATCATGCATGTTTTCCTGTGTTAATGATATTCGTATAGAAGCTGTATTATATAATGATTATATTGAGCTAGCTGTAGAATGATAGCAATACTCGGTTATATCGTTTATAGAAAACTTTATAAGGGAAAAACTATTCACGGGTCCAACAAACATACATGCACGAAGAAAGAAACGGTGACACATTTGCAAAAATTGTATTTCGACTTATCTCGATCCTGCTTGGCGATGAAAACATTGTATCGACTTGTATGTTACTTTCATTGTTTACTGTTGAAAAATCTGTTGGTTAAAGCGCAGGTAAAGTAAATAACAGAGGAATAGTGGCTAACAGAGTTGTTGAGACTGTGTAGATCAATTCTCTCAGTCACTAAGGGAAATTAAAGTAGCAAAACAAACCTGCTTTCTCCTTCGCTCATCCATAATAAATATAAGCTGTTAGATGGCTGGCATATGAAGCGTTTTTGCATACTATGCAAGTAACGCTGATATTGCCTCCATACAAAAGAATACAGTACGTGAAAGCAGATACTGCGTGTGTTCTACTTGTTGACCGTTAAATGTACTTAATTTCAGAGGTATTTAAATATAAAAGCTTGAAGAGAATAAATGCTGAAATAAAATGCTGAGTAGGAGAAGTTGTCACTTTGTATTTTATGATTGAATTTTTTCTAGCATTATTATTTTTACATAACACAACATTATTTTAACTACTCATCTTTGCAAATTACAATGCAGAATAAATGTTATCAAACTCAACAAACTTAAATACATTGATTCGATACAAAATCGAATTATCTAACATTCTAACTATCAGTTTTCGAATCAATTTTTAATTCGAAATTAACTTTTTGCATTTTTTGAACAATACTATTATTACTAGCTATTTGGTACGAATAATACATGGGAAATTTAAAGTTTTATAATTACTGGTATCCCATATTTTTGCTACAATTGCGTTTTCGCTTTCAGTACCTCTCTTAATTCTACTTAATAAATTTCTACCTTTTTCATTTTCTAATTATGCAGTGAGATATTATTAAGGGAAGCAAGCCGTAAAATTTAAATCCTCATTAGTTTCAAATTGTCAATCTAATCTTCTTAAGAAGCCAGTTTATATTTCTCAGTTATCATCCAATTGGTGCAAGAGTGCTATCAAGATTACACTTAAACAAATTAAAAATTTTTTTCATACAGCCGAATATATCCAAACATTTTTACCAGCAATAAATAGAATAGTTGGAGAGCCAAAACCGCAAAAAGCAATCGAAACGGATGATGAATGGTGTAGCTTTCTTGCCTGATGATGAATCCATCCAAAAGCTTAGTCATTGGGTCTTCATCCCCATCCAAGTTTTTGATCTCTTCGTTGAAACGTTCTCTGCTAAACATAATGAAAGCCAGTTTTGATGCTCTTGTAACGTATACAAATATGTCTTCTTTAAATTCCAACAATTGAGTTTACCTTTCTGCTTCTTTTTTCTTGGCTTTTTTATTTATCTTTCTTCTGTTACTTGTCCATTCAGCATTGCTTTTGGCACACCGAATTATGCATCTGCAACAACGTTTCCGGACGTTTCGATCCTCCGTCTGGGTTCGTAGGTCAAAGTCGTTTCCTCCGGAATGATTGACATTGCTTTGTTAACGGTTTTACTGAACACAAACAGTTATAGAAGTAATGCTCACACTAAAAACAAGACTTGAGAACATAAAATTAGAACTGTTTTCCCATTTCCTTGGTATAGAAATGACTGTATGAAGCGAATGGTAGTAAAAGTATATCCCATTTTATGTTGCGTTAACGGTTTGTATCATATATACAAAAGGAGATGGTTTCGTTACACAACCAAATCCATATCCTTTTGTGGTGTAAGCCCTCACTCAAAAATCTTGAAGGGATATTCTTTACCTTTGGGGGTCTAACAGCCACCTATACATTAACATACAAAAGGGGAAAGGTGACACATTTTGGATTCCCTGCAAGACGCTTTTACATAGATAGTCAGCATGTCGACATATGTCGATACTGCTCGATGCTGAAAAGACTGCGTTGTAGTTTACATTACTTTCTCCATTGGTTGGTATTAATAACTATTCATAAGAGCGCAGGTAGAATGAAAACCAGGCTAGAAGTCACTCACAGAGTTGATGAGAGCGGACAGATCAATGTTTTGGTAACTAAGAGAAAGTACAATGACGCTATTGCAATGAAACAAGCAGTGCTTGCTTCCCTGTTCATAATATACCTGCTTAGGCAAGTCTGTAGCTTGAAGTATGATGCTTTCTTCAGCCCATTTTTAGCACCGCAACAGCATTGAATCAGTGGCTGAAATTGGTTTTATACAAATAAAAGCTGCGGGTGAAAGCTTAAAAGCATTTTTATGAAATATGCACATAAATGTCCCTTATATAATAGTTACTACTTATAAAAACACCTTTTCATGAAAATCAAGAAGTTAATCAGAACACTTACTCTTTGTAGGTAAATACACAATTTTCAAGTTAATACACACAACATTCAAAAGCTAATCGTAAGTTCTGTAGTTTCTACATTACATTAACCGAGCTTGTTCTTTATCTATTATGTACCTTATGTTTAGACAAAAAGTGCGTATTTTTCATTTCAAAAAGGACCTGATTGAGTGAAAGTGAATGAATCTTTTGATTGTAATTGTTGCATATCATTAAGAACCAATTGTGAAATGAGCTTAATTAAATGAGCGCAAACATTCTGGTATATAACATGAAAAACGCAGAGGGTAAAACTGCCATGTATAATTTCTCACAGCAACTGGAGTATCTGGTTTTTATACACGTTTATTAAATAAATATAAATTATATGAATCAGTCAAATATTATTCACATATTATTTTAATTACTGATACATATTTATTTAAATACAATAATAATTCAAGTTTTTAATAATCTTTAAAAATTACATAACGTTAGCTGATCACGTCATATTACGAATGCTCAACTTTTTCAGGTTTAGAATTATTTCAATTGTAAATAAAAATTCATTTCAACATGTTTTTGCTTAAAATATATCATACAGTCAAGGAGAAAGTACATTCAAGTTTAACTACCCCCATTTTATTACTCTTGGTCTATATATGTACCATAATTCCTATAAAACCGATACAAATAATTTTTAGTTAGTTTGATTTCACATTAATTAAATAAACTGACGAGTCGTTTCATTAATTACAATAGTTTGCAAATTGTTTTCCAATAATAAGTGAATTAATGTAAACAAAATCGTGGTGAAATTTAGATTTGGTGGTTGTGAGCTCAAATGTGAATAATAATCTTATTTCAGTTAAACTAATAATTACTTAAACACTATGCCATCATCCTCCAGCTATGAACGAGTTTGCATTATTGTAGTTGTGACTGATTTTAATGTAGTTGGACTCCAGGGTTCTCCGATATAAGGTCTAGCACGCCGTCGATTCGCTTTCCGTTTTGGTTTTGAATCCGGAATATTTCCTGCTGAGATTATAAAGTCCAGTTTAAAACACCATTTTGAATGATATTGGTTTCTTAAATTTTAAAAATATAATTTACCTTTCTCCTCTTGGAGCTGCAGCATCTTTCCCAACATTTCAACCTCCTCATGTACTTTTTCATATTCCAGTTTTGCCTCTTGCTCAGTTTTAAGCATCTGTTCTTTTTTCTTTAATAATTGAGTATGCTCTAGTCGAAGCAACTTGTTTAGCTCCCACTCTTTCTCCAGTATTTTGTTTAATACACCAGGATCAAGCTCTTTGTTAATTTGATGGCATTTTTGTAATTCCAGTAGCTGGGCCATCACTTCCATTTTCTTAATTTGCCTCAAGTAGTTCAACTGCTGCAAGCCCATTTCTTCTTGCAATTCTTCTTTAGGTTGTTGCTTTTCTTTTGCTCCTTGAGAACTACCAGGCTGCTCCGTTTTCTCGGGTTGTTGCATTTCTAAAACTTTAACAAAGAGTAAAAGTTTCCTCTTCTGTCACAGCTTCTACTTCTCTGTGGAACAGCTATAAAACCAAACCAGTAGTATAATTACTTCCGAAATTAAGCTCCACAGTTTACTCTACAAATAAGATAAATATTTCCAACCTCTCCTGCTTTAATTGTACGAAATACAAGCGAAAATTAAACCTCGACGGATTGACTTTGTTTGCTGTCCTTCCTAAAGCCGCATCACTGAGCTATTGCAGGAGCGAAACTGACGTGGAAACTGACAAAGAAAAAGCAAACAAAAAATTATTCTAATGCTATAAGTCGTACTACAGCTTTCCCTTCATGCATATAAGAGAAGCTATGATGAAATATGTCAAAGTTTGATGGTAATAATACACCGATGTTTGCGTAGATTTGTCAAACTAGGCAGTTCTTTCATCGCAGATGAAAAAGCGTAACGTTTACCTTTTAAATAAAAAGCCATACTTTATGTACCTTTCCAAAGACATTGATATACAGAATCTTATCAAAATTGTGACGAATGGCTTGCTGCTACCTCTGCTTCTTCATGTCAAATAAAGTTTAGGTGTGTATAAATCCGTATAATATTTTCATTTGATATATAGCATCAATTATACCCCTGTATTTCTCCACGTTTGCCCGAAATCAGAAGCAACGTGATCATTTGCTCAAATTTCATTCTGGCTTGCTCTTTACTGCTACTCTTTTCATTTTTTTCGCATGAACGTATTTTCTTAAGAATCTGCTCATCCAATACCCGTGTAAAGGAAACTCGTGTTGTCATTATAAAGCTTAAATTGAAAACTCAAATGCAGATTTCATTTCATCGTTTTCTGCATGACTGATGCATCTTTTGTTAGAGCTATAACCTTTGTCTTTGTTAGAGCTACAACGGCATCCTTGTGTACGCACGCAGTAAACCAAGCAATGGGTATTGCTTTGATTCGTGTTTTTTCGTAATTTGATCTTTGGTTTCTCAAACCAAAACGTGGCCCTTAGCCTACTGGCACGTTTGCCCATAAGTCAGTTATTCCTTGCGTATTAAGGTTTCATTATCATTCATATAATATCGCGTATTGCAATATTCTCTAGGTTTTTATTGATTAACAATGATTAGATTCAACGCGTTGATTCTAATTTACTTGCAATAAACACGTATAGCTGTGGATATACCGCAGGTGTTTCTTTTAACAAAATGATTTCTTTTCGATCTTTACGCTTTGAAGACACCCTGCTCTTATAGTATTATTGCAAACAGTCTCTGCCATGAAACCTATCGAAATTTTATTTTTTAACCGTTTGAAAAGGATTTCTTTTAGTATACAAGGGTCAAGTTGCCAAAAAGACTTTTTATTTTAAAAAATTCAAACGTGAATTGTGCATGTCGTTTTAATGTTCATGTTTGATAAATGATTGTACTGTCATCAAAGTCGTCACTTAAGATGACATTAGGATTCATTTAATGCATGAACCGGGCTTACGGGACAACGGCTTGGACACCAAATATTCTCCAAACTTTGTGGATATGTGGAAGTTTCATAGCTATCTCCAATCTATCCCTTGCTACTCTTGCATAACCATTAGAGAAAGCGAGTGAAAATACAAGTATACCACATATCTTTCGGGGATAGTCCAGTACAACATATATTGTTGTTTTCTACACAGTTTGTCTGCCCAGATCTGTCTCATCTGCACGTGCAGTTCAACGTCCTTGTCCCAGAAAGAGAATTTCAATCGATATGCTTAAGACTGAAAAATGCTTTCTTCTCATTTCGTCCCATGGCACATCCGACATGATGACTTGGGCATGTTACAGGTTGGAGTTTGCAACGTATTTTTTATCCCATACCACACTTCATATCTTTGAGCGTTCAACTGAATAACTTTTTACAGGTATAAATTATTGAACGATGGGATTAAGGTATAAACCAGTTATCTTTTGGTCAAAACTCTCCAAAAATAGTCCACAACAGTCTCCATTTATTTTTTGGCTGTCAATCGTCGTACATCATCTTAATAATGATAATTACGACGGTTATATGAAATTTGTTTAAATTTTTTTTGCGCAGCAGGTTTTCTTTTCCACAGTGAATATATAACACTACTCCTTCCCACAGAATTTCTGAATGTAATGGTTGAGACATATGTAAGATAGCTGAGTAAATATTTTCAACTTAAACATGCTTAATAATTAAAGAATTATAGCTTGCTCCACGAAATAAGAAGGTGAACTGCACTCTCTTTTTGTTTTGTGGTTATGAAAAGGAATGCGGAGGAGCAAACCGTACGTATCGTTTTGCTCTCAACAGCAAGGAAGAGCATATTCAATGTTCAAATGCCAGTTCAATAATGATTGAGTATCAACCTTTCCTCACGGTGGTGAAAGCGGGCAAAAAAATAATGCATTAAACAAAAGGTCTGTAGTGCACACGACTAATTGTAGCCACCTCAGCTAATTAAACGATATTGTGCGTTTTAATACATTCGAAACTCACTTTGCAAAAATATTAACGAACTTAACTTAGTTATTTATGATGATGCAGTATGTATACGTTTATTTAGACCATAATATGGGTGTATTAGATAAGTAATAAAATTGTAACTAACATATTACTACATTTTGGATGAACTACTTTGTTACAACATTTGTAACAGGAATGGACTTTCTCAGTACAACATTATTGAAAACTTCAAAAATTGCTCATAAAACTGTGTACGGAAACGTTTTAAATGACGGAATTTTGTTTAAATGTGAACAAGTATGATCACAATTTAGGTAAAGCTGAGATTTTGCAATCGGTTTCATGAACCAGGTTAATGTAATAATAGAAAATTTGTAACTGGACGTGTTACATGGAGTATCCGTTTGGAATTTTGTGGCAGAGTCCTTCCAATCCAAATAGCTAATCCGTATTTCATCCGTTTAATTCCTATTGCCGTAAAAAGTAATGAACTGAAATAAAAAATTAGAAATTGTTAAATATTAGAACTTTTAGAATTCAGATAAGAAAGAAACTGAAGGAGTATTGAATTAAGAAAGGTTATTACCTCATTTAATCGGAAAGGTTGATTTGAATAAAACTGTATACACCTTGCTCTCGATTTTCTTATGGGATAACAACCTGTTCAAAAAAAGTTATAACATTTGTTAATTGGTTCGTCCATTTTTCAAATTTTGCAGTTGGATTTACGTTTCTACTTCACCTTCTTCAGCTTCTCGTCCTCTTCGTCCATTTTTTTCAGCAGAGATTTGATTGCGGTTCGGCGCCGCTGTGTCACCTCCACCATTATCTCCTGCGCCTCTAATTTCACCAGTTGCTCCAGTTCCCTCAAAGTTGGAGTGGTAATTGGTTGGACCCGGTCCAGCTCAATCATTATTCGGATGATCTCCCGCATATCCTCTTCGTGCGCCATCTTCAATGATTCGATTTGATGCATTTTAGTCCTTTTGTTATCCTGAAGTATTTCTAAACGAAGTTTCTCGAGCCACTCTTTAGTAACCATCTTGTAACACGACTTTTTAAAAAGTTCCTAGGTGAGTTGCTTCTTAAAAAATTCACTTTATTTTTTATTACTCGAAAAATACATGTATCGCAACTTGTTACTCGAACGTGACTACTTTCTTTTCTTCCTCGGAATGAAATGGTGGGTTAAAGCAGGAGAAAGTGAGAGAAGAAACATCATATCTTGTTGCTATCTGCGTGGAGCAAGAGTCCATATCTACAAGCGGAAGATCGATACTAGAGACACACAACAATAGAATACTCTTGCTTTGATGACAGATGCATGACATTGGCGGATTGCAGAACTCGTTTGCAAAAATAGGTAATCTGTGTATTCGTGCCATCATTTTTCTCGTGATCCCGATGAGTGACACTACTCCGACAGTTATAATTTACCTGTTGTAGAGAAATACTGCGTTCACTGCACTCCATTGTTTTTATTGTGTAAAATGAATTTAATGCGTGTTTGACAATAATTTCTTATGCTTATTTCATTAGTACATTAGTTATAGGCAATGCCGGTCTTGAATTGAGTTTGGAAACTTTCTCCATCTGCATAGTTTTATGTGTATTTTAATCGACTATTTTATATCTATGATTTTCATTATTTGTTCTGTTTAGCTGGGTTGTTGTATAATATCCTCTATTAAACGTTTTTCTCCATTTTGTGCATTACCTCATCTTAATCAAACTCAGATGCAACTGCAGTTTATCCCTGGACGGGACACCCATTTTAATCACCCCTTCCAGTTTCATTAAATAGCTTTGTCGTTTCTGCCGTTTCAAATCCTCACACTATTCCAGCTACTCAAGAACTTTAATTAGCTGGAGTTCCTATGTTCCTAATACTTATAAATAACCTTGTATAAATGTCTGAGTTTCTTTTTTTCTTTTTCAAACATGTCAGCCGACGGATTGCATGCTCCAATCAATTTACCATTACGCTAGAAACCAGCAAATTGATAAACGTTTAATAGCTTTGCTGTTATGGCAGGCAATTTGGTGAATATTGCCGGTAAACACCAACATAACACATTTTAATTGAGGATTGCTTTGAAATTTTTGATGGATATTCATTATGATAAGAAACATACGCTGATTAACAAACACAGTTGTATGGAAAAAATAGCAGAGATATCTTAGGATAAGAAAAGTTTTAATTCAGCAACATTAGCTTTCCAAGGCACGATACTACACCATTCACACACTGGACCATTTTAAACATGTTTTTAATCGGTATAAAGGGAATAATTACTTTAAATATGATTTAAATCTAGTTGAATTAATTTCTAAACAAGAAAATATTTACTTTCCGAACTACCGGTTTATCCTATTCCTAATCGTACAAAATGTTAGAACTCCCCGTAGAAATGCCAACAACATAGTGAAATCAACTTTTTTTTATTAACAAATTTCATTTTTAGTAAACACACATGATACTGCTAACTGCATAATCAGTAACTGAGATTTTCAAAGTTTCACCAGCCGTAGATAAATCTTTAGGTAAATTGAAACAATACAGTCTCTTACAGCACTTGCATTTGGTCACAATAATTCAGCTCCGTCGTTAAAAAACCACTAAACCCGATAATAATCTCAGGTGGCAGAAAAGCCCATACCCCTAGGCTCTGGGGAAATAAGTCAAATTTAGTTACATTTTTGGGTTCTATGTTTATCTAAATTTTTAAAAAAACTTAACGAAAGTAACTGAATAATATTCTTTTATATTCAGTATTGGCAAGGAATATTAATGCGCAAAGCAATGGTTTCTGGACGGCACAAGAGAGATCTTGGTGCAGTAATCATGTAACTCTCGGTTAAATATGTTAGTAACCTAACTAGATTCTCTGTTTATAGATTTTTAATATTAATTTTAATTCCCAGTCTTCTAGAATGGTTCTGCAGTCGTCAATCCCCATCTTTTCTTCTTCATTTCCCCAATCTTTCGTGTTCCATTTGTTTCAAAACGTTCCCCATATTCAGTAATGCCTTCATCCCTAACATCATTTGAAACTCTTCCATTGGTGTTCCTTCTGATGTTTTAATGTGCTGCATGTTTGTCCCTTATGGACGTTCATTTGTTGCAACTGCTAAACCTCCTTCAGCTTTCGCATTTCCCCCATAATCTCCACCATTTTCGTTTGATGATCCATTTTTAGCTCGGAAATTTGTATGTGTTTTTGCATTTGCACGTTTTGTTGCGCCTCCACTTCTATAAGCAACTTTTTATTCGACTAAGACAAATTCTCACTGTAAAACGATTGACATCTCCTTGTTAATCCAGTTTTAAGTCTACCATTTTAACACGTTACTCCGAAGAATTTTCTACTACCTGCTTTCTTTTGTCCCTTCGTACATGGTATGAGAGGATATGCAAATTAAAGTATAGGTAGAACGATTCGTCCAACATTGTTCCAGCATCATTGAGAAGCACTGTGCTTCCAATATAAATATAAAGATACACTTCCCCATAGTCGTAACTCGTAATCTCTTCGTTTTTATATGGGTGGCTGGTCAACGCCAAAATCAAAAAAACGTTTTACTGGCCCTTAGCCCACTGGTCTAATTACTGAAAAGGACAGCTACTGTCCCTGCATCCTTGAAACATTCAAATATGAAGTGGGCTTTTTAAGCAGAACAAAACTTTCTCATGACCGCCTTTCTCGCTCATTACATTTTATGGGGATTTTCACTTATAAACTGATTTTGTGGCAAATTAGTACATTCTTATTTAAAATTATCCATTATTATATGAATTGCTTTTGCTCGTATTTCATGATTTTTGTTGTACCCTTTCAAATTTTAGTTTGCTTGAAAATTTGGTTTTAAGTAACACAAATTCTGCCTATTCGGATTTCTTTTAAAAATTGTACAATTACAGCTAAACATGGTCATAACGTGTTAAATTAAATGGTTTGAAAAGGTTTGGAAGTAAATTCATGAAAAACAAGCAAGTGAACATCACTTTATTCATACTAGGTCTTGCGGGATAACGGCCTAGACACCAAATAATCTCCTACGTCTGGCAGTATAGCGGAGGATTTATAGCTACTCCAACTATTGCTACTCGTCCATATCATTGGGGAAAGCAAGTGAAAATACAAGTATACCATACATCTGAAAGGGATTCTCCCATCAAACATATATTACTGCTGTCTACGCAGTTTCTCACAGAGTTGATCTACACCTGCAGTTCAACGTCCTTGTCCTAGAAACGAAATTTCAATCGATATTCTTTGGGATGCAACAAGCGGAAACCCAGCTTTCTTCTCATCTCGTTCTAAAGCACATCCAATATGATGACAGAGGTACGTTACAAGTAGGGATTTTGTTATGCTTTTTCATTGCAAGCCATACTTCATCTTTATGTATAACATGAGATACAAAATCTTTTCAACTCAATACATTTATGGATCGTATAAGTGATGGATCTATGATATGACTTGAAAGGTGAAAGTGCAAGCCAGTCATTTTATACAGCAACGACTTTAAAACGATGCATTATTAGTTTTTGTTTGCATTTCATAAGCACATGATTGTAATTACTACTGTATTGGAATAAATTATTTTAATATATAGTTTTATTCAATGTGTAACTGATTAAAATTGACTTATAACTAATACCATCATATTATTAAATTTGATCGGAAGATTAAGTGCTCATAATATTAGAAGGAGAACTGAGAGTGCATTATATACATTCAGGTATTGTTTCTCATCCAAAAAAATAATTTAGAGTGGTTTTTATTCGACCAAACTACGTTAAACAGAATTTTTGGTAATAATGACTACTGGTTATCAGGGGCGTTGCAACAGGGAGCACAATGTCCCATGAAATTTAAAAATCCCATAAGAAATGCGAAATAATATCATAACGAAATAAATTTTTGCACAAATTTCGCATTTTGCAAGTAAATGTCCTCCCAGACAAAAATCCATTGCGACGTCCCGAAGATAAAATCTTATTAATGACGATAAATTATTTAAAAACCGCAACTGCACCTGTTTGAGGTTTGTTTAAATTCTTTGGATAAAATGATAGTTCATTTGCGAACAAAAATGTGATTTGTAATTTTAACTTTCTTTCTTTAATTCCTTCTTGTTTTTGTTGTTTTTGGCACTGATTCCTTCACTAGAACCTGTTAAAATAATTTAAACAATTAATTGAAATTGAATATAAAATAATTATTTCCTCTTTGTTTCATTTTACCTTTTTACTGCTCTTGCAGATTTTCAAGGTTAAGCTTATTCCGGAGTGAAATTTTCTCTTTGTTGTGGAGTATTTTTATGTTAACCAGTATCACCTGCATCTGCTCTTCAACCAGTGTCATGTCTTTTATTTCTCTCTGGAGCATCCTAATATTCCGGTTGCCCAATTTCTTCATTTTCTTAAAATGTTTCAAGCTATCGAGAAGAGATTTCTCCGCCAGTTGTTGCTTTACTATAAGTTGTTGCATATCTTCGTGTAAGTAATTATTTCTGCGCTGAATCATCTTCTGGTGGTGCACTGTTTTTAATTCGCAGTTGAATCAGCTTGCTTCGACTAGTTACAAGAGTTATCTAATTGTAATTGGTTGGAATAGTGAAAATGATTGAGTTAATATTTGAACTTCTTCCTCAAAATAAAAAGATGAACAGCTCTCCCTTTTGCTCGGTATGGAATGACGAAAAAGGAAAATAGGAAAAAACAGAAGAGAGAGAAAGTGGGAAATAAGTAGTCCACACACACCACGTTGCTATCAACGTGTTACAGCCTCGTTGAGCTCGAAGAGAAAACGGAAACTCACGATACAGAAAGCTGATTATGTTGCGCAAATAAAACGTTGGAGCTTTTTTAAAGAGTGATTTGCCAGTTCGTTAGCAAAAATCATTTCTGGCTAAGTAAATGCTTGCAAAAAGTATGTACTATGAAAAATATGTTCGGAACTTATGATAACATTCATAAATACATAAAAATAGTGCTCATGTTTACGATATTGATAACATGGTTTTTTCCTTGTGATTGTGATGCAGTAGGTATACGTTTATTGAAAACTCATTATATATGTGGTGAATATCAGTTCTAAATTGCAAATAACAAATTATTATATTTAACTAATTTCTGATAAGATGTGTAACAAAAATGCCTATTGACACTTCATCATCGTTTCGAACTTAAGAAATAGTCCATTACCAGCAACCTTGAAATTTGTTATCTTGAAATGGAGGGACAGCTCTTTTTTTAAAAACAATTACACACTTTGGTTTAAAATTACGTATATATAATGTAGGTACACCAGAATTCCCATGTTGTGATCAGTTTGGTATTCCAAATTTATGTGGTTAAAACAATGCAGATGAAGATTTGAATCCAGACGTTTCCGGGTGAAACTGGCGGTAGCGACCTTCCAATTTAAGTTCATCAGGATTTCGGGGCTCATGACATTTTCACAAAAATATGAACTGAAAATAAGAACCATAAATTGCATATATTAACGCTTTTTTCAACAGGAAGAAAGTGCACGAGTTTCTGATTGCAAAGTTATTACCTGTTTGAAAATAAAATGTGAGAGAAAGTTTGGTTGTATCCATACTGCTCTGAATTTCCTTGTGAAAATTTCCCTGCTTCAAATAAATAAAATTTCAATCACAAACATTGTAGTTTAAACTATTTTCTTTCAATTTCCACAATTAAATTTACCTTTTTTATTGTTTCCGCTTCTGTACCTCCACCACCTTCTCTTCTGAATCTCGTTTGCTTCTGCTTTTGCATTACTTTTTCGGTCTCCTCTTCATTCTTCAATTTCTCCTCCAGAGACATGATTGCTGTGTGGTGACGTTGCATTACCTCCGCCATTATCTCCTGCGCCTCTAACTTCACCTGTCGCTTCAGTTCACTCAGGTTTGGGGTGCTAAACCTTCCCTCCCACTCCAACTCCGTCATTATGCCACTAATCTGCTGCACATCTCGAATCTGCATCATCTCCAGCCATTTCATGTGACGAATTTGGTTCGTTTTGCGATGCAGAAAAATTTGCCGACGAGTATCCTCGAGCTCCTCCAAAGTAATCATCTTGAACTGCAACTTTCACTTTGTTGTTGAGCTAGTTTTATATACGCAACTAAAATTAAGTTCAAAATTAAATGCTGATAAAATAAATACGCTTTGCTTAATGGTGAACTGCTTTCTTTACTTGCTTGAAATGGAATAGGAAGGGAAACGCAGATGAAATCATGTAGGATAGTGAGAAAGTGAGATGCTCATATGTTGTTGCTATCTGTAAAGAGTAACGACCAAATCTGCACTAGAAAATCGATGTTGGAGACCCACGACACAACACACATGTTTTGATGACAGATGACTTTCGTGCATAGTAAAAAGGTATATTATACATACAACAGGTAACCTGTATATCTTGTTGGTGATCCTGATGAATCGTACTCAGACATTTAAGGTACACACATTGTAGAGTATTGCTGTATTTATTTAATTTTCTTCCATTTTTGTGAAGAATGAATTAAATGTATAGTGTGAATGAGAATAATTATTTACATAATATATTATGACTTGACATTGAGTTAATTTTGATAACACTTCTCCATCACTTTCTCCAACTGCACAGATTTATGGGTGACTTATTTCGTTTTGTTATATCTGAATACGTAATGGATCCTTTTTTATAATTAAAAATTTCCCTTATTTTGTATATATACATATACGTATATTTATATTCAACGTAACTCACCTACAGTTAAATGATCTAACTGTCATCAGAAACATGACAGTAAACATTGTCATGCTATCTTTCATTTAAAAAGTTCTCGCATTTCTCGCTTGATACGGAGTACCGAGTAATGAGAAATAAAAGCAGAGGAAAGGAGATTAGAATGAAAGTGAAATGCTCGTTTATTGTTGCTCGTCCCACATTCACGTAGAAAAAAATCGATACTGCACGTGCACTAACGAGCAATGTACTTAGTCGATGACTCGTAGAATTGAACGGCTTATGGTACAAATTGAAGACACTTATGAATAATTACTATCCCCAAAATATTGAGTTTCAATGGCCATTTTTGTATCCGTGGCAACGGTTTGAATTTCGGAAAATTCCTATGCTTAATGCATTGTGCAAATTACGAAAATTTCAAAGTTTAAAAATTTTTATAAAAAATCCGCCAAACACACCTTCCAATATGATAGAGCATAAAATATAACATATTCTATGCTTTTTGTTCATTTTTTAGTAATTTTTTGAAAGTTTGAAATTTTTGAAAATCTTGCAATGGGGGGACCCCGTTCGATTTGAATTTTTACATGTTAATTTGCATAAGGTTTGAGCAATTTTGAAAGCTGTCGTTCTTAAAATTAAAATTGCTGCCACGGATACAAAAATGGCCATTGAAACCCAATATTTTGGGGATAGTAATTATTCATGAGTATCTTCAATTTGCACCACAAGCCGACTAATTCTACGAGTCATCGACTAACGAGGATATGGTCAGACGTGTAAATCGCCGATTTGGCTGATACTCATGGAGAACGTTTATTTACATGAGAAATGAACATACCAAGAATATCGCCGACAAGCATTTGGAAAAAAATCGAAAATTTCAGTTTTTTGCGGAAACCTGAAATCCTTATGGGATTTAACATGGGAAAATCCAAATTTTTAAGGGTTCAGCCTAGGCAAATTTTTAAAAAAATTTCGAATTTTCGAAATTTTCGTCTTTTGGTCAGAAAATGATAAAGATCGCATTAACAACCATTGGAGAGGCCAAGAGGCGTCCTACAAAGATGTCTGTACTGTTTTTACAAACAATTGAAAATTTCGAAACTTTTTCAGAAATTTAAATAAAACTAGTAGTTAATAGAATAGTGTCAATTTTATGTTTCCAAGGCCTTCTTTACGGTTGTTTGTGTTATTGTATGCATTTTCTGAAAGAAGCGAAATTTTCGAAAATTTGAAATTTTAAAATTGCGCCTAGGCTGAACCCTAAATTTGAATTTTCCCATGTTGAATCCCAATAAGGATTTCGGGTCCGCAAAAAACTGAGAAATTCGTTTTTTTTTCCAAATGCATGGCGCGACCGCCCCATATTCTAGGTATGTTTCATTTCTCTAGTGTAAATAAACTTCTCCCATGAGTATCAGCCAAATCGGCGATTTACAGGTCTATGACCATACCTGTAAGTACAATGCTCGTAAATGCAAGTGCTTTGGGTACGGAAGCTTGTTGCATGTAGCAAAAGCGGATTTATCTGCATCACGTGTAAGTAAACTAAATGGAACTTGCACCAGAGGAGTTAAATTTTCAAAAAACTACGGTGTTGGAGGAAGCACTGCCACTGTTGAAAACAGGTACAACCAGGATAATGATGATAATGATTAGAAGGAATATAAAAAACTGGAAATGGCAAACATTTAATGAAAATTATATTACTAACTGGAAATGAGACACTTAAACGCTGATGCTCCTCGTCAATCGGTTGTTTAATGCAACACTACGAGCTATTGTCGTATGACAAATGTACCTGAATTTGTAGGAGTACCGTGATAGATTATTGAGAGACAGAAAAGTGGCTATTTTCCGTAAAAAGCAGGTTTATTTATTAAAACTCAAATGTTTTTCATTATGTGAACTGCAATAACAAATATTGAACCCTCTAGGACCAAATCGGAAAAACAGAAACCTTTCCTAAAGCGTCTACTAACGATAACTAAAAATTGATTTAAAAAATAATACTTCGGGTATCAATAAAATAATGATTTAAATTCTTTGGTCGTGGAAACTGTTTTAACGAAAGTTTACATTAAGTTGTGTTGTTTGCAGCAACCATTTGGAATATGTCCATTGGAATCCAGGTTTAGTACTTTTAGATCATATCTTTTCTTTGGTTCAAAAAAAGATTCATTTGGGCGGTGAAAGCAGAGGCTTGGGTCTAGTTTCTGCACGACCTTGTTGATCTGGGCTTCCTAATATAAAAAGTATTACATATTAAAAAATTTGAATTACTATATTATATATTTTTTAAATTTCAAATTGTACTGTCTGAGATTTACCTTTCTTCTTCTTGAATTGTTCATGTAGAAAATCAATCTCCAACTTTCTCTTTATCTCCATCATTAGCTGCTGCCCTACCGCTATCATAAGTTGCTTCATGTCCCTCAAACTTTCCAAACTTTCTTCGGGTGCCCTTTGTAGCAACTCCTTACACTCTTCCAAAAGCAGAGAATATGCCGAGTTTCGATTTTTGTGCCAGGTCTCGAGCTCTTGAATTCGCTCAGTTTTGCTTTTTCTGCAATACTTCCTCCATCAGCTCCCATTTTTCAATACAATTTAAAATCTGAACTTCCTTCTTAAACTGATGTCGTTGGGATAGTTATTTAAATAATTTATTATCCAAAAATTACGGCAAGTGTCACAAAAGGAAAAGTCAAACCTTTACGATTCATGCCACGGAAAGAATGGGAAAGAAACGGCAAAGGAATGAGTGCCACAGGACAAACGATACTATTACGTTCCTTTTTGCAATTTGCGTCAATGTGATGCTGCGTCATTGTCCGTTCATCAGAACCGCAACATTTATTTTTACAAGCCACACCGAACAGTCTACAAGCTTGTGTACCTCAAATTCCATCAGCGATAGTAAGATTTGTGATGCTGATGGGGAAAATTGAAGACCGGATGACGAGTTTCTCACCCAGTTGACCGGATAATGAATATCAAGTTCCTTCGGCTGGAGGAGAAAAGACAGTTCAATATATTATGCGACGTAACCACCGAACACAAACTTTCTATTTGTATTCATATGCATGCTGTGATCTCAAACATAGAAATCACTCTTTTGGTAAGTAAGCGTTTGAGACACATCATTTTTGTAACTAGTGTGATTTGTTATTAAATGAAAATATTCGTTTTGGAGAACATGATAAAGGATGTTTCAGGCATTTTTGGTGCTGATCTTAAAACAAGCAATTTCCACATTTCGGCCAGGGATCACATGAAGCTTAATATTCTTGAAAAAATATTAGGGATCTTCCACTATATATAAATATTAATTAACTGATTTCTTGCCTCGCCAATATGCAGAAAGGGATATCAGGCTTTATTTTATTCAGTTTCCTTTTCTGCTTAACCAAAATTTAATAATTCTTGACTAAATGAACCTTAAAAATACATAAATAATTAGTAAGTTTTTATGATCTACCCTTCAACAACGGAGTGCTGTGACCTTTAACTGCATCTCGAATTGGAGATGAATCAAGTACAGTTATATTTTTGAAAGCATCACGATTGTTCTTGTGAAAGGCTTCTTCGCCGACAAAAAATATCTTACAGCCATCAGATTGAACACAACTAGGAGGAACTTGCATTTCCGTTGATATAAAAGGAATTAGTTTGAAGTTACTATTAGATCTAAAGCTTGCATAGTTTCGTTATTCTCCTTCTCAATTAGAGTAGAGGAAGGAGTAAAAGCATGGCCGGTACCACAGAAAGTGAACGTCCTGTTGGCTCACTTTCAACCAAAGCCATTTTGGATCTTGCAGCAAAATGTTTTTTAGAAACTTGGTAAATGTTTTGGTTAAATTAAAATTTGAGGTGAATTATTTAAGGTTGACCCGGAGAATATTGATGATTTAAATGCTATTGATTGACCAAAGGCAAAAAACTCTTGGAAATTCGTAATGAAAGTTTTCCATTCCACTTGTTTCCGTCTTAAAACAGGAAAGTAACAAGCGAAATACGTACATGATAAATTGCTCCTGAAAAGCTGGGAATAGAGTTTTGCATAGCATCATACAACAACAAGAGGATACAAACGTTTATTATGCCGTTCTGCTTTGATTTATGAACAATGATTTTCCATATCCAAATACAGAAGTATACTCGTTCACGCTTGCTATAAACCTTGGAATGGGAAAAATACAACACATAATCCTATGCTATGCAGACAACTTCTGTCTGCTAACTACCACAATTGTTGCCCTACAGAAGCTTATTTATATCTGTGAAGTGTATGCAGAGCGTCGCAACATCGCGTTAATCCATCAAAAACATTTTGTCAGGCATTTTTACCCATGGAAATGCGTGAAATGGATATCTGCCGACCCATAGTACGAATTTGTGGGAAAATAACTGCTTGGGCAGAAACCGTCATATACTTAGGATACGACATCAACTGCAGAGACAGAGATACGGCCGAGCTGACCCGAACAAAGAGAGAGAGCTCTACGCTTATGGAAACCTTTTGTCCACACGCTTTAGATTCTGCAGCAATGATGTGAAGCTCTACCTATTCAAAACATATTTCAGCAGCATGTATTGTATGAGTTTATGTGCACCTTTAAGCCAAAATCACCTAAAGTCGGTTCAAGTTGCGTATAATGACTGTTTTCGAGCACTGTTTAACTATTCACGAAAGTCAAGTGCTAGTCAAACAAATCAAATTCGCGATTTCTTGGCAATTCTTCGGAGAGCAGTATACTCCTTCATTACTCGCCTAAGTGAAAATGAAAACGTTTACTTAATTCCATATGTAACACATGTATGCTTAGAGAATCTTCATTGTTAATAATATGGAGAGAATTGTTATTTGGTCCAAAAGATGTTATAATTTAAATACTTCAGTATGTCTTTAACAAATATGTATGAATTGTTGATTAATACGACAACACGATGGTGATGAAATCCGAGCCGGTTCGCCCATTAAGCGGGGAATGCAGGTTGATTTCAGGCATCGCAGAATGTTGTTACAATAATCATGACCTTAGAAATAGTACACACGATATGGATTTCATGTAATCATTATTTGTATGAGAAATGAAATCTGCAATAAAGACCAATAATAATAATGTTTCAGCGGCATAGGCATCCCTAACGAAAGTAGAATGCTTTTCCTTCAGTAGAAGTTATATGTAAAAGTAAATATTACAATTTGTCTGCCATTTGCATCCGTGTTTGAAATTCATTTAGTGTACCGTAATTAAATCTGTAAGATAATTTGCAACAGATAACCACCGCATATAGTAATCTGCTCCTAAGGAATAGTTAAGCAGTGATTTTCGCAAAATACGTCGTCTGTAGCTGAAGTAAATGACTTTCAAAATGCAGCCCACCAACGAAATGCTGCAAAGGAGCTCATTTGCCAAGGTTCAAGACAAGACGATCAAATATGAAAAAAGCTTGAGGCAGATTACACTTGATATCACTCGAACAAGCGTCTGCTCAGCTTTCTTCCGGTCCCGTTCCAAGGCTCGTTTTACGAGACTACATAGACATGTTTCTGGCTGGGATTTTGCTATGCTATTTTGCTATCAGCCCAACCAAAAAAAGGTTCTCGGACGATTGAAGTGGGTTTTCAGTAAAACAAAAGCTGTTTGTGGTATTCCAATACTGATAAACTTCAGTCCTACATCTAAGAACAGTTTCATGTTCCATAATGTATTAACTCATGTAATTTAGTTTTAAACAAAATCGAGCGTGGACGCTGAACGGTTTTCTATAACTTGGCTGTGGTTTTAGTTACTTCTGCGTGGATCATTTGAATCGTACAGTCCATAATATTTACTTGACAAGATTATCCGCATGAAAAAACGGGAGAGTCGGTTAATTGAAGAACTTTTCATCTAGGTTCAAAGGTGAAAGAAATTCTCATGGCAAAGGATTATTACCTTTTTGAAAGTAGAAATTAGACTTTAATCCAATTAGATTGTATTCCAACTGCTCTGTATTTCTAAGTAAGAAAATTACCCGTTAATAATGATAATAAGTGTAATTTGAACGCATTTATTTTGTTGTCATCTGTAAAAAGCAACCCATTTGCGTGAGAAAATGGATGCTGGAGATACACAACACAACAGCACCGCTTCCTTTAATGACAGAAGTGTGTCGTACGTCGTAAAGAAGAATTTTATAGGGGGAAAAAGTAACCTTTGTATTTACTCAGCGTCTTGTTGGTGAAGCGGATGGATGGATCAAGCACACTGGAATAATGCTGCGTTTACTGCATTTCCTTCCAATTTAATTCCAAAGTGTGACTTACAACAGTTACTTGTGTGTATTTCAGTAATAAAATATAATATAATGTTGACACTTTCACACTTTCTTCCAGTTTTACTGGCTATTAATATAAACTTGGGTTAACGGATTTGAGGATGATAATAATACATTCTTTTTAATAAAAATCCAACTCTTATGATTGATTATGTAAGTAATTCGGGAAACAATAATGCATTTAATTAAGCATTTTCAGAAGAAATGTTTAGTATCTTTGCCACTGTTATATGACAAAAAATACATACAAAAGCGCATCATAATAAACCCGTCCTTCATAAACCATGCACTTGTAAGAAATAAATCGACCTTATTCGTTTCCCGAAATAATATGGGTTATTTATTTCCCAAATATAATAATACGAAAGGTGGAATAATACAAATGCTTAGGGATGCAGATGAAAGTATAATGCTGGTCAGTTCGTTCTATCAGTAAGAACCGGCGTCCCACATCTGCTTAGAAAAAATCGATGCCCGCGACGCGTCATAAAATGCATGTGCATTTCAGACAGAAGCTTGTTGCTGGTAGTGAGAGCGGGGCTTATGTACATCTTATTTGGGTAAATCACAAGGAAATGTTGCTGTTGAAAAAATATCAACCATTCCATTTCTGAAATTATTTATTGTTCTCACTGTGATGTGTACTTCATCCTTATGTATTCTAAAAACTACTTTATTGCACATAGAACGAATGTTGATTAAGACGATAAAATTTTATTAGTCCCAGATTCTCGTTTCTGAATTTTGGCTGGTTTTAGTGTCTACTAAATGACATGAAAAAGTACTCCAAAAAATTCGCTTACACTTTCTTGATGTAAATCATAATTTCTCATGTAAAGAACTTCCTTACAAGCAAGTAAACACCTGAGTACGATCTGTCAGTAATCTGTGAAGTGATATGCCTGCAAATGCCGAATGTAGGTGAAATCGGCCTTCACCACTTGTAGTAGACTGTTCATCAGCACAAGTACTTTTGGTGACGTGTCTGGAGCATCGGTTTTCCGAGTGCAGCTCTCGGATGCTACGTCCCATTGATGGAAACCTGTGTGAACATTCGTTTCACTTTTACTTTCTCCTGCAATCATCTGTTATTCATTTCCCATTCTTTCTAAGCAAGATACCAGAGTGGTTCAATTTTTGAGGAACAAAAAATTATTTTTTAATATAAAACGTTGAGGTGAACTTCAAATTAAAATAAGGAAAAAAGTTTGTGGGTGAAAATGGAGTGTGTATATGAATATAGAGAAATGCATATGGAAAAATTTTTCGAAGAAAGGCGTCAGTTTGAAATAGAGCACCAAACTGACATGATTAAATACTTTAAGCGTGCATACCAACGAGATGTGGCAATGATTCTTCTGATATTGGATAAGCTGGAGTGGAAGCAGACAGTTAGTGGTGGGAATCTTACGACAATGGAGCAACAAGCGATGGTGGAAGGGCAACTCATGTTGATGCAGGTGATGCATGCATACCAATCAGAAATAGCTTATCGAGAGGAGGAGTTGAAGGAGTTGGGAGTGTAAGAATTGAATGGTATGTCAAGTTATAACATTTTAAAAGCCAAATTATATCCCTATATTTATTTAATTTTAAATAAATTCACCGTTGTTTTCTCCCAGTAGAATGTCCCGACCAGCAGGAATGCAACCAAATTTGAGCAAAGCAATCCTCTACTTTCTTAGAAGTAACCGTTTTCCCATAAACAGCTCCATGTTTTTACTTTAATAGAGCAATTCTGATAATGACAAATATTACTTTCTCCCCCAGATTATACTTTTTTGGAAAACATTAACAACACAATAACCCGGATGAACTACAAACTAGTGAAATTGGACGATTTTATAAAATTATTGGATGATATTCATATTCAGATAGAGGCATCTGGGTGTTTTTTACAAATTTTATTAGATTACGTTTTTTTAAATAAAAGTGGGACTGCTCGCAAACAAATACTTCAGCTCGTTCGTCAAGGGAATTGAATTCAACATTTTTACAGCTGCTGGTGATGATCATTTCTTTCGAAATAATATTGGGTTACGTTAGTTTTCATTCCTGTGAAATTTTCCAATAATTTGTTTGGCTAGCTTATAAATATTACCGATTTAATATGTAGTAAATTATTTGATTTAGAAGAAACTTAGAATTGACGGAAGCACAACAAAAATGTTTGTTAAATTACTTCGTTTCAAGTGAGTAGTAATTATTATTGCATTGTTCCTGTTTTTAAATATGTTTCCTATTATTCACCTACGGTAAATTATATATAAAAGTTTTGAAACTCAACAGCGGATAGATCGTCAAGCAACCCGATGACGATGGCGTGTGCGACTTACCATTTCGTATGCTGAAACTATTATGTCCTAAAGCACCTCAAAACTACAATGGTTTCACAAAATGTACCAAATTCTGTGTCGTGTTGGGACTGTCGTAGGATTAATTATCAACAGTTTTCAGCTCTGTTTTTAACTTGACGGCATTTGAGTTCAGCTGAATCTTGAGAGAATTTTAAAAGAGAAGTTTAGCAGAAAGAGTTCTTTTAATATTCACGCATTTCAATCCAGTTTCACAACGACTGGGGGTAGCTGATCTACATGATTGTAAGAAAGTACATATGAACGCAACGAAATCCAATAGCTACAAAAATGGGATGCAGCATTGTGCATGAAATTGAATTGAATTTTTGTACATAAACAAATTATTATAATAACGGAAACCTACATGGTAGAGGAGAAGAAGTCAGAAATTAAGCACTTTTTCTGTTTCCCCTTTGGAAATACTTTCATATATCCGTTGATGTTGAGCTACTTGTCATCGTGATAATGAACGCCAAAAACTCATACTTCTTCTGAAAATCATAAGAGTGAATGATACAGCCAGTAAATAGCGATAGAATAAGTAATAGCCACCAGGTTCAACCTTGTCATTGCATAATTTCTCCTTGCTAGATTTGATTAGCAATCTCTCATATCTCAATTTTTTCCATTTTGAGCAAAGCTACAAATGTTTTCGTTATAATTCAGTCATTTTCAGACAATACAAACATTAAAATAATTATGAACTGTATATACTTAACTTTCAAATTTTACATATTTTCATTAATTTACATGCATCATTATTTTGTATTTTTGTAAAATTATTATTTTAAAGTTGTCAAAAAGCCGAGTTGAAACAATCATGATAAGGACAGGATTAGTTCGCAGTTTAGCATTTGCATCATTTCAGAACAAAAACGAATGGATCCGAGAAAGACAAAGAGAGAAACTCGAGTTGTATACTTGCATTTAAACGCTGATGTCACAAAAGCTTGAGAAGCGCAATAAACCGACGCTGCTTTGTTTGACTATAAGATCGAGTCTGTGTAATGTTCTTCTTTGAGCAGATTCTGAGAAAATATCGATCTTGACTCTTCTGCGTATATGAAAAATGTACGTGGTTTCTCTGGCTTCTGGAAGCATCATGATCATCTGTGACGGAAGCGACAACCATTCTACAGTCTGCTTTTTCTTGTTTCTCTCCTTGATACTTGTTGTTACTAGCTGAGGTGAGTTGTTGCATTTGACATCAGACCGACTAGTTTGATAATCTTTTCGTTGATGTTTCACCAGACCACGATCATTTGCACGACCATTCACAATTAACAAAACGCAACTAAATTTATTATCACACGTCAAATAAGATTATTGTTGAGTCATTTTGGAGCATTTGTTATTGGTGTGCAGTTAGTACAGCATCTAAATTTATAATTTCGCAGAACTTGTAAGTGCAACTAGAAATTAGAAAACAAACCCATTATGCAAAGTAACCAAATTATTTTAATTTTTTAAATTAGTATACCACTATATCATATATATTCATGAAATATTTTATATTATCTTTCGACAGATAAAGTAATTTAAATAAGGCATAACTAATCGTTTATAAAAAGTATACCACTTTAGTCTAGAATCTCAAATTAAAAATCGCGCTTTTGAATTATTGATTGTTGATCTGGGGCTTACCCATAAATGTCTTTCACATCCACTTGTACAAAAGCATCCCTTAACTAATTTTTTTCATTTTAAATTGATTTTAGTCGTAAGGCAGCCGGCAATTGTGAACTGACAACCTTATTTTCCTGAAAGTTGACCTGTCATAAACATCAAAATCACCATGTCTAGGTCAGATTTGGATGAAGATAATGACTCGCTAGACTCAACTGCAGACACATCAGGTGCACCTTGGAATCCTTTGGATGAACTTGATTTTGATGAAAACTTTGTTCCGAATGAGGATAGCAGAAAGTACGGGGGAATTACTCTTGGAGGAGGTTTAACAATTTCTGAAAATAGAGAAATCCTCGAGCGCTTCATATCCCATTATCCATCCGATTCCTCCAAGCCAGACGGAGAGTCAGCCTCTGGAAGTAGTCAGCAAAGTGTTACGAATTTTAATAAAAACTTGGAACAACCTGCTGATGAAGTTAAGACTGATCTAGGTAGGAACGTACATTACTTTGATGATTTTCTGTTTGTGTACAGAATTTCTGTTCTCAAATGTCATTACTTGTGTGTTTCAGAAACTGAAAAAAACGACCATGCCACTGTCGCTTTGGAGAAAACCAAACTCGAAAGCGGAAATGAAAAGAAATCAAAAGAAGTAGCAGAAGGGGCTGCTAAAGCCTAACAAGAACGCGTCGGTGATTTTTTGGAGATCATTAGCTTTGAGTAGTTACTTTGTCTTTTAAAACGGTTTGATGTTCCGTCATTACTTATAGGTATGTACAAGCAGCTCTAAAACGAGAATTTTCTGATGAGAGCAAACATAATTTAAACAAAAATACGGTTCAAAACTAAATTACTAATAATTGTCAAAAATTACTTTCCAAGGCTATCGTTTGAACAAGCATGTAGGAATTAACTGTTTTGTTTGAATTCATTCATATTTACAGATACTTATTCCAATCTTCCGTTTTTGCTTAAAGCTTGTTAGTAGAATCGTATTATTCATTTCGAATTTTTGAATAAAATAATCAGTCAAGAAAATTGTAAAAAATCAGTTTTTAGTAGTTGATAATAACTATATTTACAAATGTGGATAATATTGTATACTGCACTATAACGTGTAGCTTATAGATTTTACATGACACCAATGAACGAAGTGTTGAAGAATTAAGTTATTCACCATTTTTCTTTGCCACTGAATAAAAGAGAATCTGTTTTATTCTGACTTCTTTTTTCACGGGATAAACGGAAAAGAATCATATTGAACCTTTGAATCTGTTCAATCTATTGAGAAAATTTTTGAATTAACAATTCAGTTGCACGCGCAAGCTGAAAGCTCACAAAAACGGTTCAAAGCTGTTTAAAACACGATTTGCGTTGACATTCCCAATCGCACAAATATCAAATTTGATGCTCAATGCAGCTGATGTCATTTCCGTTCCCTCCGTTGTGCTCACTCAACTCTTCCAATCAAACCAAAAAAACAACTTACATGCAAAAATAAACACAGCGTTATGGTTAAGAGAAACTGCTAGAATGTGTTTTTGTTTGACTGAGATTGCAAAAACGTCACTTTCATTATTATGGTCAGAATGGAATATGAAAAATTTGGCAGATGCCCATGGAGGGCATTCACTTATTTGAGATGCGAACATTACAAAAATGTGTGGTCATCCACACACATTTGGAAAAATCGCATTTTTTCCACGTTTCCACGGAAATCCACGTTTGACTAAAACTGTAGGCAAATAAGTAGTTTGTAATGAAATCAACCGGGTTTGGGACGCCTCGATAAAACAATTTCAGGAGTCATAGATACAGAATGAGGTTGGGGAGACTTTTTATCCATCGGGTCCTCACAGCCCACCTATTTTTTTCAGATATTCAATATTATACTCACAGTCACCGAGTAGTAGTAGAGCCCACCATCATTCTCTTCACCACCATCACTCTCAGCTGCATTTGAAGTTGCCTTCCTGTCAAGACGAAAGTGGTCTACAACAATAACCGTACATGGGTTACACCCAAGCTAGTAAACTTTTTCACCTCATCAAAAAGGTCAAAAAAGGCAGCCACGAGTATCAATTGCTGAAAAGTAAAGCCAACGAGCAAATTAAAATCGCAAAAATTCAATTCAATGACGGTATGCAAAGCAAGCTCATTGCAGACCCAAAAAGAATCCACTCAGTAGTCAATAATCTTTGCAATTTAAAACAGAAAATATCTGCAGTTGAGCAAATAGCCTTAAGTGAAAATATTAATACTGAGCAAGTTCTCAACAAGATTAACCACCATTTCACTGCAATAAACAATAAATATATGCCTCTTAATATGACAGTAAGTAATATCAAGCTATCAGAGATTAGCAAGTGATTAGCCTATTAACAAATCATAAAAAAAGATGAATAAATAAGTAGAGAAATCAACTGATATTTTTACCACTTCGAAGAACCATCGGTGTTAATAATTTGCCTTCAACTTGCACTGGAGGAGTACGGCATTCTTGTTGATTTTCCATCACAACTTCTACATTTTGTGAGCTATCTCTCTTCGGCTTTTTTGGTCGGGGCAGAACTGTTGCTGCAGATTTATACTTTTTAACGACTCCACAGAGTACGAATGCGGCACTTTTTCAAGCGTCCTACTTTGGTGACACAAGTTCCAACAGGCTTACTTGGCCTTTGACGAAGTGGAGCTGGGTTTGGCTCAGATCTTCGAGGTGGTTGTGGTGGTGATCGCAGGTCAAAAACATCCACCAGGTCCACCGTCAACTCCCGGTTTTTCCAATCCAGAAGAATGTTTCCCTTCTTAGCCATCTCCTTAATCTCAGCTCTGCCAAATGGGAAGTAGTCTCCTTATTCTGGCGAAATATGAATCGAAGCTAGATTCAAATTGAGGTCAGCCAGAGTATCATGGGTTTCTTGAGATAAAGACGAGGAAAACTTGGCTGATTTACTTCTGGAGGAGGAGGAGCAGCTTCAGGAAGAGTTGTAGCAACGCTTTTATTCTGTTTGGTTCTCGCCCCAACTTCCAAACAAGATGCACAAGTCCAGCCATCGATCGTTTTTAAGTTGCCACAGCGTCGGTGAGTGCCGGCTGCTCCACAATCTTTGCACCGGGCGAGTAGCCAGTCTCTGCAAAGAAAATGAAATAAAATTCACGAATAAAAATATTTTTAACGTCAAAAAAATAAAAAAAATAAATGCTCTTCTTACCCCTTTCGAGCACCATAATTCCGACGTTTGGGACACTCACAGGTTTCCGCATCATAAGTAGAATACTCAAACAAAAGCTCTTGAAAACATTGGGCTCCAGCTCCCAGAAAGCGTCTCTAATTTACAAACCAAACCATTCTTATTCTCTATTTTTTCCAGGTGATTTAATTATTAGTAAAATCATTTACTCACTGTTCCGGAATAAAAACACCCTTCTTTCGTAACTCCTCCTGGAAGTTTGGTTGAGCATTGCAATAGGGACCCTTGACAAAGTAGCCAGCACGGATCGCCATTCGCTGAAACGAATCAGAGAAACAAATCGAAATATTTCTAAAGAATTTCTCTTCAACTTCAAATTATTGATTTAATTTGAACCTGGATACACTCCTTGTGAAAAACAGCAGTCTTGCAACACGACGCCGACACTGAAGATTTGCCTTTTGAAATGGTGCAGAGACAAAGAGGACATTCCTGATCTGGAGGTTGTTCCTTAGCCAGAGTAAACTTGGCGTGGTTGATGCGATAACACCTGAAAACCAAAGATTTTTGTGATTAATCAAAATCAAATCATTATGACTGAATTGACTGTACAACCAGTACAATAATTACTCATAGGTCCCCATTTGTAGTATTGTTGCAGCCAACAAAAGTAAAATGGAAGAAAAACCACCTAGTGGTACGTTTCCGGTACTTGGGCGAATCCCCCTATGATAAGCTGTGTTGATTAGTTAATACATGTAGGATGGAACATGAATATGTTTTTTAATGCGATGCATTTATGCGTTGGGAATTGTAATAGACGAAAGGTTAATTGTGGGTAATGTTTGGGTGCGATTTAATATAAGGAAGAATAAGTATAACCGAAACATGCTTGTGAATTTTTTTGTAACAAAGACTATACATAAAGCAGTTGCTGGGACAAAGCCAATGCAAAGGAAAATTGCTGTGAATGAGCATGGTTTTGTATATGATTTGCATTAAGGAACAATGTAAACTCATCCAATGTTTGATTTGGGTAATTAGTGAGGCACAAAATACTGCTGGTTTAAGTAGTTATACAGTGTAGGCGGACTATTTGAAGAACTACATTGCAATTTTCTGCTGCATTCTTTACTGTTAGCATGCCACTAGACTATTCGGACTATATTATTAATGATTTACCAATTATAACTTTTATACCGTTCACTTGTTATTTATTACTTACGTTTTTCTGTTCTATTATCAGATACGTTGTCAGGGGAGGCGTCTTTCAAATATTCCAAATCACTGGATTAAGATCCCAATGACGAGCACTGTGATCTCAAATGTCATCGTGAAATATATCTATCTATCGTATAGGTGTAATAAATAGGATTAAAAGGGACTGGAAAAGAATAATTTTTTTATTAGAAACTAAAAGGCTGCTGAGCAGCAAAAGTTATCGGAAAAAAGAAACACGTAACGAATGATTTTTGAGGATTGATAAAGGGATTGATAAAGACCTCCAGTTATGTTTGTTTCACTGAGAACTATTCGAGCATGGGAAGAATTGACATAGGAAAATAGTTAAATACGGTGTAAACAAATATAACTGAACACTTCTTCATACACAGTCAGACAGTCACAGCTCCTGTGTTCCAAGCAACTGACGTATAACCGGAGTCACACATTTTCATACGTACGCGATTTCGATCCAGTGGTTTCATTTTATGTATGTGTAGCTTACTTCGCGACGTATCAAATAAGCTCATTTGAGGAAAAGAGTCCCCTTTTATATCACACATAAATGATTTAGGTCCAATCTTGACTTCATGCATATCGATTTTAAAAAAGGAAAACTTTTTCTCATTGTTGGAAGCTTAAATCGACAGATATAGAGTTAAAGCTCCTTTAGGTGATGATCCTTTTTTCTCTCACCATTATGATATAGGATCAAGAGAATTGGATTCCTGTAATACTTTAAACTTTGAACAGCTCTTTTCGCAAAGTATCTTAGTCGGCTCACACTCCCTTTTACCATTTCAGTTTGCACCGGAAAAATTAAAACGCAAAGGATATCCTCTACTCCTTTTAAACTCCGCATTAGAAACCTTTAAACAGTTCATAGAGAATTACTAATTATTCCAAAATCCAATATTTTACAACAACACTTGACATTACACAATGCTCCAACTCAAACTCAAACAAACATACATAGTGTTTCCATTCTACCACAATATTAGTAACTCTGCCGGAATCATAAGAAACCTTTTCTCAAATGAATTGTTCCACATCCGGAGTACACTTTTAAGATAAGAAGACTAAGAAGACACATAAATAGCAGCCTTGTTGCTCCCAAATGTTCTGTGTAGATTTATTCAATGTATAACTGCAAACCATTGAAATAATCCAATGCGAGTGAAAATTCTCATATTCAGTAGTAATTCTCCAAAAACAAAGAATGAAGGTACCAGCCATCATTACAATACGTAAGAACTCAATCGCTTATTTCCCGGCAATGTGTAAAACATTCTTTTTAATGATTACTAACACAGTTAAATAACTATAACGTAAGTAACATTATAATATGACTAAAATGCACCTTTGTTAAAACAACTTTAATTATTAAATTAATTATTATTAAACGTTAATTTAAACCAATGTTGTAGATTATAGCACCATTACACTTTGGGGGTACGGGGAGGTATAGCAATAATTCAAATTTTAGTTAAACTACGCTTACGACACAGGTACGCATTTAAACTAATATGTTGGAAATAATTCACTGACATACAGAAAACTATTTATGATATTTATGATAATCCCTAATCCACTGTATAGAATTATAGCTGATGAAGAAATCAAATACTAAAACTGGTCCTGTGTTCAATAACACAAAACGTTATAGAATTAACAAGGCCTTATTTAAAATTTAACTTAGGAAAAAGAGCTTCCAAGAATTTAGGGGAAAATTTGCTTTTCATACTCAGCTATTCACTTAAATGTAAGAAAGTATCGGGGTACTCGCCGTTGCGACTTGATTTAGAGTAAAGCAGTACTAAAGTGCTTAATACTGATGAATATGGTTGTTTTGTATCGAAAGTTGCGCTGGTATTTTGCAATGAATTAGATTGTTGAGCCATCCTGACAAGCCTTATGACGTTTGAATAATAAGGGAAAGTCTAAAATTTCAAAAAAAATGCAGAAACTAACTACATTTCATAAAAATTTAAGTGTGACTTTATTTCACATATCTGGAACAATGGAGGTTTTAATGTGGTTCCAATGGAAACTTGGTCGGATAAAATAGCAACGTTTCTAAACTCTACACAAAACAAGCTGAAAAAGTGAATTGTATTTAAGCAAAATAACCTCGATATTGATTCAACGGGAGTAGTTAAGCCAGTACCGGGATACTTTGAATGTTCTGCTATTCGTGTAGTGCTTGCAACAACCAGGACTGTAAAACAGGGAGCATCATTAAGAGGTTCATGTTCAAAAGCTGTTCTTATGCTCAACGTGTCAACGGTTATTTCGTCAGATTAGAGCATAAATGATTACGTTTAATTTGTTTTAATAATACTATCATATCGAAAAATATCTGCATTTTTAATTTTTACTTTCAGGAAAACCGTAAATAAAACTGTTAACAATGTGCCTACTCCCGCTAGGAAAAGAGATAACCAGTATCTTTTAGAGATAAGTAATATGCTAACAACTTATATAATTTCAAGTTTAAATGGTTTATAGCTAATATTTTGTTCTTTTTGTTACTTGATTAGGAAGAACAGACGGACGCTGCAGCCAATAAAGCGGAACGTCAGATGCAGTAAAGAAGAGACCATACGAATTCTGTTTGTACTGTTTGAGAAGCTTCCAATAAAGTGTTAAACTCCAACAAAGCCTCAAGGTAAGTATTATTTAATCTTGGAAGCCTTAAAACTATACTAAGGGACAAATTATCTCTTAGTTTTTTAGTATCATGCATTATTTGTCAGAAAGGGGATATAAAAAGTGGGAAAATATTGCGTTCACTGTCATCGCTGTCATCAACACAAGCTTTTTGACGAACTATAGAAATGAGGTTGAATAAAGCTCTTCTTTATGGCCATTTGTTTCGGCATTGGATGCAAAGAACTAAAAAATGTTTGCGCATTCTTACATATGGTATAATGCCATCAGGGAGCTAAATAATGATCTCATACAATATGCTTGCAACAAGATGGATAAAAAACAGTCGAGCAGCAGCATGTCTTGACTTATATTTGTCAAGTTTGTTATTCATATGTATGCGTTCGAGATAAGAAAGGGTCAGTTGAGGTCAAGTCAGCGGAGAAAAGTGCTTTTAGTCGGAAGATAGTCAGTAAAATTGTTAGTCTTGAATTTGTACTTGATTATTTTGGTGGAGTAAGTGTTGTGAAATAAAAACAGCTCTAAGTGACCCGGCAACTGTTCTTAGTTTTGTATTTAAGGACAAAATTATTATTTCGTGTCTGACAATTCCTATTGCTTCCTCCGGATTTTAATAAGGACACACAGCCTGTTTGTAACGTCGTGTAATTTGTAGTTTTTTATAGCTCATGATCTCAAACTTTAGTTTTGAATTTTGTCCTGTCGCTTCACCTTTGTTCGTGTAATCTTCAAAATATCTGTTCTTGTCCCATACCATTATGCTCATTATGCTGATGTACATTATAATGATTTATGCATTCTAATATGCTTATTCCAATGAATGGATAATCCTCCTTCTGAGGAGAAGTCCTTTTTGATTTGCCTATTTTTAGAGTTCATTCCAGTTCAACTTCTTTACCTTTTTAATACAATATTCTTTGCTTTCAACATGATTTGTATGACCTATGAAACATATAAATAGCTGACTAACTAAAGCTCAGCGTCCATTCTGCTGCTAGAAATACCCAAGATCACGTAGCCTTGTTGTTGCTCTTATTTTCCATGTCTAGCATTTCCCCACCTCATCTCAGGTGGCACCATATTCTTTAGCACAAAGCACAAGCTCGTTTCCTTGCTGTACACACACTACTCAGAATTTGACCATCTTTTGCTATTCATTTGTCCAGCTTCATATTTTATACACTTTTACTATATCTCTACATTTTTAAATTCACAATACACTCAACCTAACCGTCATTATTAATGGTCCTTCGGCAACCGTGATGTTATTTAACATTGGATAGAATCAGTATTTATCAAGTGAAAAGTGAAAAACTATTTGTGAAGTTTTCCAACGCTGTTTTTCCTTCTTGTTTGTTTCTGTGTGTGTTATTCAACTTCCTGACGAAATATGACACCCTCAATCAACAAGGCAGAGATAGACCGCACTGGAAAAATCATAAATATCGCCCGTTTGGAGAGGAAGGTCGACAACCATGACACTCATCCTGTGTCTCCACCAGCAGCTGACACATACATAGAGAATGCCAAGAAAATCAAGAATGAGTTGGAGGAAATCTACAACAGAATTCTCCACCTTGCACCTCCAGACATGAAACCACATGAAACAGAACATCTAGATCTTATCGAGCGACTGGACAACGTCATCATCAGCTTGCATGAAATCAAGATTGCAGCAGCCACAGCAGCATCAGCGTCAACCTCCAGAAGAAGCAGCTCAACCGCTCCACCTCCTGGACCCACCATGACGATGAAGCTGCCGGAAATGAAGTTACCCACCTTCGACGGGAAGTTCGAGGACTGGCCATCCTTCGAGGACCTGTTTAAGGCAACCATCCATAAAAACAAATCCCTTTCAGCTGCCCAGAAGCTCCAGTATTTAAAATCATGTGTCAACGGCGAGGCAAGTAACATAATAAAATCATTCACGATCACTGATAATAATTACAATGAAGCCTGGACGCTACTAGCATCCCGATACAACAATTCACGTGAAATAATTTCATCTTTAGTCAAAAAGATTATATTCCAGCAGCAAATTAAGCATGAAGATTCTGCTCAACTTCAACTTTTACTCAACACGACTCAGGAATGCGTTAGATCCCTCCAGGTCATGGGACGACCCACGGACAAATGGGATGACCTCCTAGTTGTCATCCTTGTGGACAAGATGGACTCTGAGACCCGCTCTGAATGGGCCAAGTCGCTACAAGGAACAGCAGTACCCACGTTCCAAGAAATATCAGATTTCTTGGAACGCCACATTCGCTCTCTCATAGCTAGAGGGAATTTGACCACCAAGGTCAGCAACCCCAATCCCCACAAATTCCCCAGACAAGTTCGAAGCCATCACGGCTCATCATCATCATCACCATCAACCCAATGCAGTTTGTGCAGTGGACCTCATCCTCTCTTCAAGTGCAACCAGTTCATCAAAATGCAACCCCAAGCTCGAGTTCAAGCTATTAAGAGGATTTCAGCATGTTTCAATTGTCTGAGGGACGGACACACCACCAACGGTTGCTCCAGCAAACATACTTGCAAAGTATGCTACAGGAAGCATCACACAATGCTTCATATCCCAACAAATAGTTCAGGAATCAATCCAGGTGGTAGTGGACAGCAGGAGGCACCAGCTCCACCTCAACATGTTAGTTCAAATACAGCATCCTCATTGGTCAACCCAGGTTCCACCCAAGTTCTTCTGAAGACAGCGATGGTTCTGGTTCCAGATGTTTATGGGAACAAACGACAGTGCAGAGTTCTACTGGATGACGGCTCCGAAGCTAGCTTCATGTCGGAGTCCTGTGCCAGTACTCTAGGATTACAACGCTCAAGAACTGATATATTCAAATCACAGGAATCAGCCTCTACAGCAGCTCAAGTCAGATGGAAGGTGACGGCTCGCCTTCACTCCAGTGTTCATGATGCGTTTGTGGACATTGAAGCTCTACTACTACCAAGTACTGGCACACTCCCTCGAGTTCCAGTTGACTCATCCGTTGGTCTCATCTTCACAACTTGGAGTTAGCAGACCCAACATACTACAACCAGGTGATATCGACATTCTGCTCGGAGCTGATGTCGTTGCATCAATCATGCGTGAGGGAATACGTAACGGACCTAGGAATGCTCCCATTGCACAAAATTCCATATTTGGCTGGGTGCTTTCGGGAAGGGTTAGTATTTCTCATCAAACAATAATCAGATCAAATCATGTAATGTGTCGTTTGGAAAGCCTCGTTCAACGCTTCTGGGAAGTCGAAGATGTTCCAAACCGGAAGCCAATCACCCCAGAGGAAGCAGCTTGTGAAGCTCACTTCAAATCAACTGCTCAACGTCTACCCAATGGAAAGTATATGTTGCGTTTACCATTTAAACCCAGCGTATCAGTCAACAACATTGGTGACACTCGTGCGCTAGCAGAGCGCCGACTTCTTCAACTAGAAAAGCGATTCAGTCGGAATCCCACTCACTACCAGGACTACAAATCATTCATTGACGAGTATCTCTGTTTGGGACACATGGAACTTGTGACAACCCCATCGGAAAAAGCTGTGTACATCCCCCATCATTACGTGGTCAAGGAGGATAGCACAACAACAAAGCTACGAGTTGTATTCGATGCTTCAATGAAGTCCTCATCTGGTGTCTCCCTCAATGACACCCTGATGATTGGACCAACGGTACAAGATGACCTCTTCTCTTTGCTCATCCGATTTAGACTTCACCCTGTGGCTCTCAAGGCTGACATTGCGAAAATGTACCGCCAGTTCGAGATACATCCTGACGACAGAGACTACCTACGGATTCTATGGAGAGACAATCCTTCAACCCCAATCCAGGAGTTCAGGTTAAAGACAGTAACCTACGGCACAGCCCCAGCACCTTTCCTGGCAACAAGATGTTTACAACAGTTGGCTGATGACGAGCGAGAAAGGTTCCCTAAAGCAGCTTCAGTTCTGGAGAGAGACATGTATGTAGACGACCTCATGGGTGGTGAGTCCAGTACTCAAAAAGCTGTAACATTGACGAAGGATCTGATCTCAATCGTCAGCACCGGAGGAATGGTCATCAGGAAATGGTGCTCAAACGACGAAGCTGTACTTGCCAGTATTCCGGAGGAGCTAAGGGAGACAGGATCATCCCACATGTTTGATGAGGAAGCTTCCGTCAAGGCGCTTGGAATCTCGTGGCAGCCAAAACAAGATGTGTTTACTTTCTACAGCAAGACACGGTCCAACACCCTTACCAAGAGGGACCTGCTCTCAGAAATAGCAAAAACCTTTGACCCCTTGGGTTGGCTCAGTCCACTCACAATCAACGCCAAGATACTTTTCCAGGATCTGTGGCAATGCTAGGTGGATTGGGATGACGTCATCGATGTTCAATTTCAAACTAGATGGAAGGAGTATCAAGGCCAGCTCGAGCAGCTCAGCAACATTCTCATCCCCAGATGTATTGTTTCAAGCAACAGCACGAGCTATGAAGTTCATGGTTTCTCTGACGCCTCCGAGAAAGCCTACGCAGCATGCATTTATCTAAAATGCATCAGTTCTGATGGTACACGTAAAATTAATTTAATTGCAGCCCGTTCCAAGGTAGCCCAAGACAGATTTCTCTACCCCGACTAGAACTCTGTGGAGCTGTCCTGCTAACGGAACTAGTGGAATCAGTTATGCAAGCAAGCAATCTCAAATGTCCAGTTTCTTGCTACTCTGATTCAATGATAGTCATAAAATGGATTTCATCCCCATCTCGTCGCTGGAAGACTTTTGTAGCTAACAGAGTAGCTGCCATCCAGGAAGTAGTTCCAGCGGAGCAATGGCGCCATGTAGCCGGTGTTGATAACCCAGCTGATCTACCATCCCGAGGAATTAGTGTGGAGGAGCTAATATCATCTAATATGTGGTGGAACGGGCCATCATGGCTTGCAACGAGTTCCATTCCACTCATCAGGAGCAGCTGACATGAAAGGAGTGAGAAGAGGAGAAGCCCAAAGCTGTTCTAGCTCATCATGCGTCAACCACCCCTTCATTCATCATGTCATATGTAACAAGATTCTCCACATTACGAAAATTAATATCAACAACATGTGTTTTGCTATCATTCATCCAATTCTTGAAGACGAAAACTAATCCTGGAGCCATATTTCCAATCAGCCCAATGATGCGCAAGGAGATTATGCACAGGATAATTAAGCAGACCCAAGTAGAAGCATTTTCTGAAGACATCAACAAGTTGAGTAGTAGCAGAGAAGTTTCCAACAAATTTCTCAGCAAATTGGTGCCCTTTTTAGACGAAGAAGGACTGATTCGAGTTGGAGGAAGATTGAACAATGCAACTATTTCTCATGACAGACGACATCCCATCATCTTGCCCAGACATAATCATCTCGTCACCCTGCTGATTGAAGATACTCACATCCGCAATTTTCATGGAGGATTGAGTTTGACTTTGGCTTCTTTACTCCACAACTATTGGATTATTGGAGCTAGAGATACTGTTCGTCACATCATTCGCAAATGTATGAGATGTCGGAAGATAACAGCAACAACTATGCAACAGCAAATGGGTCAACTTCCTTCAGCCAGAGTGACAGCTCACCGTCCATTTTTGCATTCCGGAGTTGACTTCGCTGGCCCGTTCAACGTGAAGATGAGAAGAGGTCGTGGAAGTGTCTGCGACAAGGTGTATTTCTGTATTTTTGTTTGCTTCTCAACCAAAGCGGTCACTTGGAAGCAGTCACCAGCTTATCGACTGATGCATTTATCGCCTGTTTCCGGATTCATAGCAAGACGTGGCATCTGCAGTCACCTTTACAGTGACTGTGGGACAAAATTTTGTTGGGAGCGGAGCGAGAGCTAAGACGAATGATCATCAAGATTGAAGATGATATACAACAACAAGTCTCGCAAATTGGAACAACTTTCCATTTCAACCAACCAGCGGCTCCTCACCAAGGAGGACTTGGGAAGCTGGAGTAAAGAGCGTGAAATATCACATGAAGCGAGTAATTGGCAACAGCAACCTAACTCTGGAGCAGTTTGAAACCTTGCTTTGTAACGTGGAAGCATGTTTAACAGTCGACCCTTGTGTGCTATTTCCTCTGACCCACAGACTTCACGTGTTAACCCCTGGCCATTTCCTGATCGGGTGTCCTTTGACTGCAGTCCCAGAACCAGACCTGACGATGATGACCAAACCACATCACGACTACTGGAAAGAAGTGCAGAGATTCAGCCAACATATTTGGACCAGGTGGCACAATGAATCTCTCGTCTTTGCAACAAAGATATAAGACCAAGAAGCAGCCAAATCTCAACGTAGGAGACCTCGTAATTATCAAGGATGACAATCAACCCCCAACCAAATGGAAGACTGGTCGTGGTCATTCAAGTTTTTCCTGGGAACGATGGACTAGTTCGGAAAGCAACTCTTCGTACAGTCATCGATTCAAGTACCACTCCAGTCAAGTATAATGAACTAACGCGTCCTATTCAAAAATTAAGCCCACTACTTATCAGTAATGAAATGCACTAAGACATATATTTTAGAGTTTAGATGCTGTAAAATTGTTTTCATTTCATTCCTAGGCAGAGGTCATCCTCCCACTTCATGTTCGTTGCTACCCCTCGGACGCGGGGTTAAAAACCGTATGTTCCGTCCCGTACCCAATAATCCCCTCGTAGTGACGTGACATGCTTGTGGAAGGACCCTCTCGCCTCTTTCAAATTTCAATGTTACAACCGAAGTGTCTTAGCAGTGTAATTGCTGAACGTAGTTCAGGTGGCGGATGTTTGTACGTGTGTAATGTGTAGTAGTTTTATGCTCATGTCTTCAACTTTACTTATTTTGAATTTGTCCTGTCGTTCACCTTTTTCTGTAATCTAAAAAGATCTGTTCTTGTCCATACCATTATTCTCATTATGCTGATGTACATTATAATGATTTATGCATTCTAATATGTTTATTCCAATGAATGGATAATCCTCCTTCTGAGGAGAAGTCCTTTTGATTTGCCTATTTTTTAGAGTTCATTCCAGTTCAACTTCTTTTACCTTTAATACAATATTCTTTGCTTTCAACATGATTTGTATGACCTATGAAACATATAAATAGCTGACTAAACTAAAGCTCAGCGTAGACCATACATAAAGGCTACGTTATCTTGGGTATTTTCTAGACCAGATGG
>LJIJ01001358.1:0-47239 GCA_001718145.1 Orchesella cincta
CCATAGAAATTGGTACACCTCGCTCAGAGTGCACCCATAGAATGGACCGGGATATGTGCCTGAAAAGTGCGTTAACCAGATTTCATGCCTTTCGCTACGGGCATCGAAAGCTGAGTAGTTTTCAAGGTTGTACAAGTGGAAGTGGCCTCAGTTTCAACCAAATGGAATATATATCGCCTTTATACGTGAACTACGTACATCGTGCTATATTACTAGTCCTTTGGCGTACCTATCTGTCGCGGGACCAACATCCGGAGAAAAAGTTCAGCCTGTCCCCGCTCGCCCACCTAACCACTACTCTCACATGTCCTCTATTGTTACTGGGCGTGCCTCCGCCCCTCCGAACTATGTTTCCCCAGTCGAAACCTGCTTAACGCCACTAAATGAGTGCGCAAATGTATGTTACTATATAACCAAGTCCAACTAAGACTTGGCTCCGTAGGCCTCCATATCTTGTGCGACAGAGGGAAAAAGCAGTAATGCACAACACGTAAATAAATAGTATTTCGACCCGCTTACGCGCCCCGCGGCCCACCCTTCACAATTCCCCCGCTGTATGTCATACCCTCCCTTCGGACGAAACCCTTTCCCAACATTCTGTGGGGAAGGAAAAATGTGATAAAGTTCCTCGATCCCAAGAGTATGGAGCGAGAAATAGTAGGAGATCGAACTTGAATGAAACAAAGCAGTTCTTGAAAAAAATGGGGTGTGTTTCATGAACTAGCGAACGTAGCATAGGCAACTCCGCTGTCACCGTTCCTCACCCAAGCCCCCCCCCCTCCTTTGACGTATTTATACACGAACTAGGTATAAGCGGACTCCATGACGCTGAAGATTTTCCCCCTTCGTTCCTTACAACCGCAAAAAGCAAAGGAGTTTTTGGTGTCCCTATCCAAATAAAGAAGGTAATCTTAATACAGAGTTTATCCGTGGCAATGCGCAGCAACACTATCGTTCTCCATTTGACAGCTTCCATGACTAAGGAATTTGATGCAGGCAAAAACAATGCAGGCGTGACCACTGCAATCAGCCCCAACGCCGACAAGTCCTGGCTCGACCGAAAAGAGCTTGGATCAATATAATCGGCACGCTTTTCACCCGGAGAGGCCTGTGACAAGCTCAAATATTAGTTAGTGACCACGGCCGTTTCTTGTCCAGCAAACTCGGTCTTTGTTCGGCATAAGCTTGAGGTATGCCAACCGGCATATAAATATGAAAGATGTGCATAAGCAATTCATCAAGGACTCTGCGTCATATAGCCTAATATAATATCTAAGATTATGAAAAAGGAATCCTGAGTTTTCACCTCATCACCTGTTCGTACATATTGCGGATTACAATGAACAAATTTTATATACTTTGACACAGGGGATGTGATTCTTAACAGAGCTACCCTTCCAGTGTGCTGCTTGCGATTCACGGCCAATTACAGGTAGTCACCACATCGAGCAGGGAGTGGAACCGTTATATGAACTAATTCTCACGCGCAAATAGTGCTACTATCCATAACCTTTGAAATGTCTGCATTTGAAACTCCCGAAGATTGAACTGAAATTTAAACTCGAAAGGAACATTTTGTAAAAGACCTTGTGTAAATTTGGGTATGTGTCTATAGTTGCGTTAACCCAAACAGCCCAACTTGAGATTGGCTGTCAGACGGCCCATTCCTATTTTGTTCCGAGCAAGTTGCTGTAAGTAAAAATGGTCATGTGTTATTATTAGTAAATAAATAATGAAATTCAGTCTGCTAAATACACCTTCTAATCAGTTTTCTAATTACTTGTAACATCTAACTTACCACTTCAATGACATTTATCTCGGGATTATAACTTTTGACGGACTGTAAAAAAGTGTTAGATCAAGATCTCGAGCCATCAGCTATCGGGTTCATTCCTATCCTTATAAATTAGCCTGTTCTTACACTTATGTACATCGGTTGCTCTTTCCTCCCCTCCACCTAATCCGACCCCTCCGATGAGCCCGCAGTCGTACTTATCCGCAATTCGACTCAATCCCCAATACTCACAACACACCTCAATTCCCTACCATATTCACCTGTCGCTACAGCGCCGAAAACTACAACGCATCTCCTTGTTCCCTATATGTACTCATACCCCCCCACACGCTACCTCATCCTCAACTCCCACCGCCTCCGACACACCGCTACCCTCCTCACCCCTCCCAAGTTTCTTCTCCGCGCAAACCACCCTTCTTACACTTAGCACTATCTAACCTCCACTCCCTTTACAAACACTTTCGAACCATATGGGCAATACTTGCATATGTATTTAGGCATAAAAATTTGAGACATTTGAATCAAACCCTTATATTGACAAGGCGATTTATGTTTTTACGTGCTTTTGCGTAATGCACTTCCCCTAGTTTTCACGCTAAATGGCCGAATAATACTCGCAAAAATACATTCAAGCATCTGCGCGCCGGTAAACAGGTTCCATTGGGTCTTGACTTGCGCTCGGTCGGTGGGAAACCACACACCCAACGTTTGGAGTTTTCCCCATAGACCGTCACTAATTCACGCACAGAATTAAAATGCAAATTGGGATTAAAACTCACATTTACTATTTGCAGGTGGACAGCGAAATGCTTCATACTCATGAGTTACTATGAGATTTATATAAGTCGCTCAATTGGAAGTCATGGCTGCTTTTCTTTACGATTTAATATCGTTTAAACAATTCCTTGCCTGTTAAATAATTTTTTTAACACTTCAAACTATTTTCCTTCAGAATCATGGACTTTAGTGGATCGAATGAACGCTTCTGAACGTTCATAGTACCTGCATTGTCTTTGCTAACCCTACGGTTGGTCTAACAGAATATTTCTCTTTTCAAGTTTCCACCGTTTTTGTAAATTATAGTATAGTAGTGAGCTCTATCTTTTCCTTATGTGAAAAGCGGAAGAACGAAGTGCGTGTTTTAACATACAGGGCAGATAAGCAATGTTTCTATCTCAAAGTTCATGTTTCTGTGCTTGCAATGACGTAAGTGTGGTTTAATTTGTAAGCCAGAAAATGCTATTATCTTACATTGAAGTGGCTGAACGCCTAGGCTGGCGAGTCGGTTAACAAGGTACGATATAACTTGTTTTTCAAATGCCCATTATCCCAGTGACATTTTGTTTTAAGTATATTGGGGGAAAAAGTCACTACAAATATCAAAACGCATTATTCTATATAGAAACATGGCTGGATTGTTATTTTTCCACAAATATTGCTCATCCCTGCGGAGAGCGCACCTATAACCATTCTACTCGTCAATGTTTTCAAATAAAAAACTTGTGCGTTTCAGCTGCATTTAGTGATTGGTAATTAAAATTAATGGACAGCATCGAAGTGCCAAGGAGTGCAAACCATTTTGTGTTTCGCAGAACTGAGAAATTGTGACAATTCCAAGCATGCCAACGGTCATTCGTCAAATAAACACGTCAAGGAAAAACATGGCTCATTTTTGCTTCATGCTATCATAGGCCAATAGCCAAGCTCTACTTTTTGGCTTGACTCGCAACGTCTAATCAGTTCTTACACTTCTGTCAAACTCACAAATAAGACTAATGAAATCATTGCTCAAGTATGAAAAACATATTTTTCGTCCAACTCTCTGCGTTCGTCTGCGCTGAAACATTCATTAGTAGTTTTCAAGGTTGAACTGTAATCAGTCATTTAAGAGTTATCTAACAAAATATCTAGTAATCAAGTAATTCAAGTAATTTAAACGAAAGTCAAGTTTTTCTACGTTTTGACCATGGATCGAGGATCCAAATCCGTTTCCTCACTGAGTTTGGCAAGGAAACGGGCAAGAAATGCAGGATACTATCATTTGGTACACCTTACAATATTCTACATTGAAAATTTATAAGTTGATTAAAAGAACTTTGAATAATTGAGATTTTTATTCAACCAGATTGTGTCAGCTATGATGATTCCAGCAATCATAATCTGGATGGTGCTTCCAGCCTTCACGGAAGTTCGAGTGGTGAAACTTGGAAAATCTAAGGAACCCGTTGATAGTTCGTATGGTGAAGTACCGGGACTTTTCTACCCGTCGCTTCTACTGGTTTATTTCACCGGTCTGGTGTACTTTTCCATCGGAATAGTCAACGTCACGGAGAAGGTGGGTTTTATGCATTAAATGATCCTACATTATTTTTAAAGCTTTGGATTATTGGAAACATGGAAGCTTTTGAGTCTAGATTATTTGTAACATTTATTGATTTTTCTCTGATTAAAGCGCAAGCCTGGGAAACGAGAAGAACAGATAGAGGATGGCTTCAACTGTCTCACTATTCAACAGATCACCATTCAATGGGAGAAAATATTTTTTTGTTGTTACACTGTGTTGGCTGTCGTGTCATTTTCCAGCATTCTGGAAAGCCGTGAGTTCATCTTTGTTTGGATTGGGCTGGGATTGTCCATTTACGCAAGGATCCAGCTCATCAACAGAATTTGTGACTTCATACTCGCATTGGGTAAATCTGCAGAATAGGAGGACGGATGCAGAACTATTCAGACGGTGGTTTGGTCTTTATGCAGATATGAACTCAGAATAAAATGAATTGTCATTGATAAGCAAAATAGACTTCTGCTCCTACATAATTTATTACATCTATGCATGAAAATGAACCAGTCAAAACTTTCCATAAAACTTAAGCTGCATAACATCATGAACATGATATCACTACATAGGCAAACGTTGTATAAGTATATTTGGAACCGTTAGAGTAGTCATAAACCATATTATAATATGGACGCTCATGTTCCCCTTCACGAGGAAGATGCTGAGACAGATTTCTGTGCAGATTGTGGCTGGTATGCCATTCCAGACAAGCTCGTTTTCCGTCGATTCTGTCGTCATCCTTTGCTGACAGCGATTGCGCAAAAGGAATCAAATTTGAAGAAGAGATACGCAAACGTTTGTGAAGGGAAAAAATTTACTTCTGTTAAAAAGCTCAGTTTTGGAAGGAATTATTGTGTTGAACGCGTCGTATTCCTTAAAAGCGTTGTGATGTTCACATATTCTTCGGCATTTCATATCTCATTTTTACGACAAGAGAGACTCTAATTATGGAAGCCATGCGTAGGATTTACGTTGAAGACACATGCATTGTACTTCCCTTTTTTAAACATTGCCGTAATTAGCCTGTCTTTCTCTCAAACACGCATCGTAATGTGAATCATTGTTAAGTAAACATGCCGATTGCCGATTCGGGAAATGTATCACTGCATCACGAAAGGTCCAGCTAATTAGGTTCTGATTCAAGCTCCATTAACTACTGGCTGCAGCATTTAAATGGCAAGGCAAAGGACAAATTGTCAATCAAAAGAGAATGGCACCTGGTATTAGTTTACTTCAGCACAATTGAGTTGAGAAAAGTCGAAAGCTATTTAAATGAACCAAAAATGAGTACAGCTTGTAACGAAATCTTTCCATATCATTTGGTACGCCACTTCTCGCTCAGTGAAGTGTATAGCCTTTGTGTAATTGAAGTCTGGGAATGAGTCAGATTATTGTTTTGATGATACACAGAATTAAAAAGTGCAATTCACGAAATCACTTTCACACTTAATGATTGACAGGGTCACACACACAGTGCTCACGAGAATTGAGACAGCTATCATGTTTTTAATAACAAACTTGCTTTCAACTCAACTAGAAGGATAAAGAGGCTTATGCACTTTTCCTTTGTGAGGTGAGCTGCTGCGTTGAGCTTTCCTCTTGATTTCCATCGCAGACCACAACATAACCACTTATGTGTGAATGATGATGAAATGAATCAGATGAAGGGAAAAACTGCATTCCAAAAGGTTACAATAGACTTCTGCAACCCTTCATGTGTTTCTATGGGAAAGAATGAATTGACAAAATTACACAGAGTGTGTGTAGCTAGTTTTACTTTAAAATGGATGGGGACGACGATATAATCACAAAGATCTAGGCTGTCAGCACAAAATTGATGTTATCAAATCCTGAATTCTTGACAATGCCTTTTTAATGTTAACAGAAACCACATGTGGATAAAGACGTGATAGAGATCACGAACCTTTTTAAGAGAAAAAAGGTTGAAATGAATTATTCATTGTGAACATAAATAGTTTAGAAAAATTGTAGTAATTTATAAACCGTAAATTATTTATAAATACAGGTTTTATGTGTCGATTAGACGTCACGGAGGGACAAATCCGACTATGGATTTCAGTTTTTATCAGTATATTTCAAGCTTTTCTTCACAATTTCTTAGTAGCTATAATTAATCAAAACCTATGTATTCCCTTTCGAAATTTCAATTTTCTTACCATTACTCTTGAAAATGCCCACGCTGAGTAGGCGAAAGCTTGAGAATAAAAGTTTACCTGTTACCACCTCTAAAAGCCAAAAGACAATGTCAATTACAAAACCTATGTATGTATGCCTCTAACTGACAAATTGGGCAAATCTGTATAGCACAAGTCAACTTGATTGTAAGCATTTTTATATAGATATAGAATGCATGTACTTTAATTACTAATGAAATGAAGTGTTCATTCACACAAATGTACTATCAACGCCATAACTAGCTACTTAAGTTCATTGGGCTAAATTGCCTTAATCCATTCACACACTCATTCCATCACCACGGCACACGAACAGGGTGGATAAGGTAGGCACGTGGACGATACTTCAAGCGGAGAGCATATACCTTGTAAAAAGTCCCACCGGTTCAATGGTACGACGAAGTATTCATCCCTCAACACTCACCAGAGGTTCCACCGGAGCAGACCAGATAGCCTGGAGTACGTTGTCTACATACTTGCTCTCCTTTTGGAAAAAGTGTTACCTTGGAGTAAGGAAAGTACGAGTGAGGAGATTTTCATGTAAAAAAGGACGCCACTTCCCAACAACTTTGTAAGGCACTTTCCAGCCATTTGTTAAAAACCTGGAATTCAAAAGGTCCCTGACTACCCAATACTTTGTAACGATTTGTACGTAGAGTTGTGTGCTAAGGTCAAGCAAGACTCACTTTTTACTTGGTGGCTCCGGTGAAAGTCCAGAAGATGGAGAATGGATTGTTAGATGTACAAATGATTGGTAATTTTACTGACGATTTAATGTCGTTTGAAGCTTCATTTATTCTGTACTTGTATGATTGTATTAGTCACATTTTCTGTTTTATATTTGAATTGTATTGTCTCATGTAAATTATTTCATTATTTCTTCAATAAACCCCTACCTACATACATCTGATGTTTTGCTCCTTGTAAAAAGAAACTTTCACTAAAACAAATCTATTTTTTATCAAAGCACTGTTGAACTTCACAACCTCCTTTGTTATTTGCAAAAGACCAATGACGCCAGATTGTTTGAAATACAACAAAAGAGAAAACAAATTTTTGTAAGATGAATAGTTTAATTCTAGAAATTACCGAAAAAAATTAAACTAGGAATAATTTAGCTTATCGAATTGAAAAAAGACGAACTACCATCACAACAGGTTCGAATGAATAATATTTACACCTGCTACTAAATGCCTGTTTTGGAGGAAGACATCGCGAAGATAAAATTTTCCTCGTAAAACTTGATGAGAACGTCGGGGCACTTGAATCTGGCCACGGAAGTTGGGACCATCTCCACGCCGTTGTTCCCCTTCCACTTAATGAGCACATTAATTCCCCCATTTTCATTATTTGCTCCGAGCATCTCATCCGCCTCCAGTCCCCGATCAAATCCTGACACATTCGGCTTGTCGTCAGCCTCCTGAAATGAAGGAGAATAAAATGGAGTTGAAAAAGTGCAAGTTCTTTTACACAAATCATCAAGAAATGTTAAATCAGTCGGATGAGCTTGTTGTCTCACCTTTTTCTCACGATAATCCCGATTCTTTACGTCACCTGCACAACCAGATGGATTCTTTTGTTGGTTTGAAGATAATTCAGTAGCAGGAATCTTTGCTCGTGACTTGCTACCAGTTGACGGCTTGGAGAGCTGCTCTTTTTCATGTTTCTGCTTTTCCTTACTCTTCTTTTGCTTCACCTCCAACTCCTTCTCAAAAGCTGAGACGAGCTCGGCATTGATGTTTTCCACAGGTTCCCACGTGTTTTCATCGTGTCCGTAGCCCTCCCACTTGAGGAAGTACTCGGGTTTTCCATCAGCACCAATTCGCTTCCTCAATATCTCCTCCACAATGTACTCTTCACTTTCCAAGGACAAAGATGAAATTGAGTCCATGTTCGGAAGTCGTTGCTCTCTATATAAAAGTAGTTCAAAGAAAAGAAACAAGTGATTAACTAAACTGACAAGCATCACGTTACGACAAGAATGAACAAGTTGTTTAGAATGTTTCGTGATCAAAACATCGAACACTTACGCCCAATTATCGTAAAAATTGGGTTTGTCAAAAATAATAGGATTTTTAGCTGCTGATTTCGTAGTTGTACATGTGAATGTGAGATGTTGACTGAGAATACGTTTAGGGAACTTCTAACCATCACTCTACAAACTCCTGAGTAATAAGTCAAGTAACTGTTCTCCTTCACGATTATCTTTATTCAATCCCCCTTCACAGTCCGTTCGTGTGAGAGAGGAGACTAGCTTCTTAACCATTCAAGAAAGATAATTTACATGAAAGTCTAGGTTTTCAAGCTGCGGATTAGCTCTGTTTTCTGTGTTTCATGAGATGAGTATTCTGGATATATCTCGTAATATGGAAAGCACACAAGCAGCAAAGACTTTTTTGCTTCAGGTCCACTCGCTTCACGAAAACAAGAAAAGAACTAGACAAGTCAAACCATGCAAATGCTCCTATCAACTCAAACTTACAAAAAGCAGCTTCTGAACTTATGAAAACCCCAAGTTTATGCATATTTGTTTTTGCTGTTCTGCAAGTACATGTTTTATGATATAAATGTCTACCAGCTTTATATTTCAATAGATATTTTGATAAAGATTGGCAACTGGAGTTGTAAATTAGCCAAAATTTTCAAGGAGCCATTGCCCATTCTATTAATTCATGATCCTCAAAGATAGAGACAAAGTTTTGAAGCCTTTGGGGTCAGAATGTGTGAAACCTTCGGGATTTTAACAGCTCTTATAGTTGAGGTGGTATTGGCAGATGCTTTTGCATTCGAGGTATCAACTAACAACCTATTTACCCCCCACAAGTGCCAACTACACAATCAGAAAACTGTATGAAACTGTGAACTACTCCCGCACCGTTGACAAATGAGGAGAAGTAGAGTATGATGTTATGAAGAAAAGAAGATAAAATGCAATTACCAGGACAGGCCAGATGTAAACTATATTTCAAACTTCAGAAAGGGTTTCCTTTTTTAATAAATGGTTCATAATTCACTGGAATCTTCAAATAAATTGAAGATCACTACCAATTTAACATAACATGTGGATTTACATCCTAAATATGGAATATCTCAGATATGTACTTCCAGACTTTGATTTGGAGGTTAAGAGCCCAGCTCCAAAGCTGATTGCAACAGATTATATCCCTGTGTAAAATAAAACCAAATATATTGAATTAAAATATCACACAAAGATAGCCGCCCAATTCAGTCCTAGTTTGTTCAAAACAGAGTAGTTTTTCCATTTGATAAAGACTCACCATGAACATTGAGAATGTGGCTTCTCATCTTCTGAAATGGTCCTTTTCCCATCAGCCCTTGTTGGAACCTTCGAAGCTTGTACTCACACTGTGAACGAAGGCATCTCAAAAGCAGGCTCAGATTCTTTGAAACTTCATTTTTATTGTGGATTTGTTTCACAAGAGCTTCTAATGGTTGAATTCCAGGTGCCGGCTTCAAAACTGGCATTGTTTTCATCCGGCAGATTGCGAGATGCTCCTTCATTCTTTGAAATGGTTTCTCCTCCCCCTTCTGGAAGTTAATGCCATTGATGGGCAACACAAACTTGCACCAGCTACACAAATAAAAGAAGAAACAAACTTGCTCGTTTTCTTCCAGAGTTCGAGAGCACTTGACTACCTCGGGCTCATCTTCCATCTTGATTATCTTCAGATGGATGACACTCTACTCTTTCCCATCACAGCGGTTATTTTCAGCTCTACTTCTGTCGGAACAGCCAATAGGGACCAATCTGGTTGCTTTCCAGTTGCAATCGCTTGTCTTATCAGAAACAGCTTTTGTTTTTCGGGTGAAATAATCGACAGTGGAGCTGACGTTGAGGTGGATTTTGCTGGTGCTGATAAAACAATGCCATTGTCCAATTTCTTGAGGATCCCTTGACGAGCTCGTTTCCGTAAGGATTCAATTAGCCGGTTTTCAATGCTAGTGAAGTTGCCAGGAATTGTTTGAAACTGCGAAAGACTTCTACTTTTTTCTCACAAAGCTTACACAAAGGGAAATTGAACAGGGGTGGAGGACTTTCACAGGGACACATCAGCTCCAAGTTGAAGTGGGTGAAAAGTTGGTGAAGAAGCTGAGATCGGTTCAAGTTCTCCCCAGAAACCTGTCCCAGCTCAAATTTTGATATGCAAAATGAGCAGTGGACCGTTTCAGAAATAAAAATTGTCTCGTCATCCTCCTCCACTTCTGAGGAAAGCAGTCTTTTCAACGTTGACGATTTCCCACCCATTCTGATTGCAAATATTACTGCTCAAAACTGCTTAAAACTTAAGAACATTCATCCCCGATTGGTTTGTTGACAATTGCTTGAAGAAACGCAATGAGCAAGAAATACATTGAAAGAAGGGACGACGAGCAAAAAGTGAAAGAACAAACGGGAGACAATTTGCATTTTGTCGAAAGTGAAATGATTGAACTGCTTTGATAAGTGTGCAGAACCGTGTGAACATCGCGAAAGAAGCAAGTCCATGCTTACGTTTTGTAGCTTTTCTTGTTGCAAAAGAACTTCAACATGTATTTCCTGTGAGCTGTTCTCATTCCTGAGCAGTGAGACTGCGTCTATGTTATAGCATGTCATTGAATTATGAAAAAGTCGTGAAATGAAGATTTTACAAAACGTCCACCCAGGTTAATTCCAAATTTATTATGGAAACATTAATAATGCTTATGTAGATTACACCTCAATCAAAATTTGGTACATTGTGCTCCATAAATATTGAAGAGTTCCATTAAATAATTAAGTATGCGCAATTTAATTTTAAATACCCTAACTTAATATTTTCTGTGACAATTTACATTTTTACATATGTAGACAAATGTAGGAAACTAATTGAGTAAATTGAGTAAATGTAAACCATTTTGAAAATACACAATCTCCTCCTTCCATCATTTCATCATTTGCTTGTCGGATCTCACTTTTCTCCAAAACTTCATTCCGTACTTGTTCCTCTTGTCCTTGGAAGGCCCCTTTCGGATTGGCATGGGTCCCTGAAGCTTCGGGGGTGGAGGGGGCATCAGCCGCGCTTCTCCAACTCTTTCTCCGACTTGTGTTGGTTTCGCTGAACAAAATTGGAAACTGGGATCAAACTCGGCATTTTCGGATTTCTCTTCTTTGGAAATGCAGCGTCAAACCTGCGGATGCGGACGGCTGGGTTGTAAATCGGATGGAAAGATCGATGATCTGCAAATTCCCAGTGGACCCGGTTAAGTAGCAAGTTGGAGGTGACTTTTTGCGCTTGGGTAGTTCTGTGAATAGAAAGAAGACATAAAATTGAACTATTTAGCATTTTGCAATGACAAAAAAGAACAGAGATTAGAAATGCTTGCTTTTATGCTGTTCCTGAACATGAGCTTTCATCTTTGCCAGTGCTGATGATCTCATTTCGTCCTCCAAAGAGGTGGAGAACGGACAGCGAGTGCACTCATAATATTTGCTGGTCTTGCCATTTTCCTGGAAGCCGGTGCAGAGGAACATCTTCAAGCCGTCGACCACTACCTTCCTCCTTTTCAGCTGGATTTCGAAGAGATCGTCATCTGTCTCCTCCTCTGAGCTCCGACGTTGAGACTTCTCTTGAACATTTTCAGCATCGGTTGCACTACAAATCAAAACGAGTTACAATTGTCATAACATGCTTGAAAATCATCATCACAGCTAGTTTTTTTTTTACCATGGTGACGGTATTTTAGTCCTAGCGGGGTATTTGGTGTTGGGAGGAACAGAACCCCTTCCATTTTCCAAGATTTTCACCCCATTTGCTTTCAACCTACTCAGAATTGGTCCTAAACCAGGGTTGTCTTCAACGCCATCAGTTTCCACAAGTGTTTCATTCTCCCCTCCAACAGAAGCGCTGTAAGAAGCCTCCAAGTTGATACTTTCAAGTACATTGTTGGGTGCTTGGTCTGTAGAAGCACAATCAACTGCAACACTTTCCGCCGAGGTTTCACCATGAGTTGTTTCCTCATCCTCAACATCCCCGTTCTCATCTGAGACGCGCTCAGGTGGCTCCGAATTGGTAGTCTCTCCGCTCAAAGTGCTACAAACTTGTGGCAGCTCAGGGGAAGTCGAATCCACTGCAGAATCCTCCTCCCAACTCTCACCTACGACGGCTTCTGCTTCCTTTTGAAAGCTAAAAGGCTGTCCATCAGCTTTAGAACCGTTTTCAAACACAACTTGAACAGAAACAGTTCGGTACCGAGTGCCTACAGACAAAACCCCAACTAATAAGCTTCCACCTCCAAAACATTACATTAAAAACTTGTAAAATAACTTAAAACTCAGCTCACCAGCAAGAATCATCTTCCTAATCTGATATCCCATCGGCATTGTTGGTGGCCATTCTCCATTAGCATGGGTGAGGTCATCAGCACTCATTCCTTCCTCCGTTTTGACCCTGATCTGTTCCAAAACCTTGTCTCTCTCTTTAAAGAGAATGTCCACCCCATTTTGGATCTTCAAAAGGGCTTCAGTCAGCCACAAACAAATTTCACAAAGAGAAAAAGACGATCTGGAACATTCACTTGGAATCTTGTGGCTCGTAAGCGGCAACTGGAGACACAGAGTTTTCAGTAAAAGACTCCTCATTTCGTTCTCTTGAGGAGTATCTTCCCCTTTCAAAATACGATGGAGGAGCAAAATGAACACGAGGATTTTCGGTAGTAGCCTCTTCTCACAGGGGTTGCTTCCTCCGTCCCTCCCTCAGGGGATGAAGAGGACCCGTCTTTTTCACTCATTCTCTGTGGAAATATCACTCCGCTTCAAATTATCAACGTTTAGTCAAGGAAAGAGCTGACGAAAGAATGAGCTTCCCTTGCTACCGATGATGATAGGAAAATCTGCATAATGGTTTGTTTCCCTTTCCTGCCAGCGACGAAAGGACGGCTCATGCAAATACGGCAGCTGCCTTACATTCCATTCCTCTCTCGTTTTGTGTAGAGTAGTGTAGTTCTGAGCAATTGAGCTGGTGACACAGTTCCTCATCGCCAATTACCCGCTGCAAGTTATGATGTAGCTGTGCTTTTCATTCCTTTCCTTTTTTGACTTGGAAGATGATGTCGAAGAGTAAATGAGAAGAAATAGGCACAGTCTCTAAATAAACTCTGCAGCAACAACAACATCTGAGAAGTCAAGAATAAGTATATTGAGAATATCAAGGTTTTGTGTGTTTTTGAAGAAGTCTCCAGTTTAGCTGATTGTCAGTGACTCCTTTAGGTTTGAATTTGTGTCGGAAAATTGAGTGTCATTGTGAAAAATCATGGTGATTGTGACTGTGCGCGTTTAAATTGAACTAATACAGGTGTTTTGTTGATATTTTTCTCCAGATCGAGAGCACAACAATGAGTTTGCCCGAGGTCTCCTCCTCGTCGGTGTCATCACTCGCCAGTGATGAGTTCATTGTGGAGAAGATTTTGGGGAAGAAACGAGATGGTCCTGGAGGGAAGCTGCTTTACCTCATCAAGTTGGAGGGGTACGGCGACGAGGATAACTCTTGGGAGCCAAGAGTTAATATAAACCCCACACTTGTGTTAGATTTTGAGAGAAAGCTGAAGGAGGGAAAAAAGATAAAATCCGCAGGAGCCCTCCAAGTCTTCAACAGGCGATAGAAAGGAAACCTCAGGAGAACAACTTTTGTATAGGAAGAGGCAAATGACTTCCGGTGGTGACACAATGGGGGAGAAACGGGTTAAAATGGCAAGTGCTCTAATGATCTGAATGGTTTTCATTTGTTTCAGGTGTTTGGATGTTGCTCTTTCAACCTTTATTATGTTTTTTCCAGGGTGGTGACCACAACTCTAGCGGGTCACAGTTGAGCCCGCTTCTGAAGGCTGAAGAACTGGTCACGAGAACGGAGCAAGGGGACAATTTGCTGCTCCTGGGGAAGGAGGACAAGAGGATGGTTCCAACGTCCGTCGCTATCGAGAGGTCTCTCCATTCGTTCTCTAAGTGAGATATAATCAAAAGAAAATAGAGCAGTGAACATTTCAGCTTTAATTGTTGGCCTTTTGGAAATTATTAAAACGAAGCCTTCTTTTAACAAGATTAACAAAATAGTACTGATCTTTCATATAAACAAACTCGGGTATCCCATTGAAAATGAAGATGAGTCAGGTAGGATGTACTTAGCTAGTTACGTTTGCATACCAATTTTTTCATCATCCATCACAAGTTAGCAGTTATCACAGTTCACCTCCAACCTATTACAACTTGTCATAAATCACCAACAAGTACAAGCAGATGATGAGCACCCTAGTGAATTTGTTTTTGTATCGGAGCACCGTAAATCATTCTCGTTGAGATAATCTTACAGGTGGGAACTCAGTGGACCATGTCACAAGGCTGGAAACGCTTGAAACCGCTAAGGGAACCCTTCTTTTTCATGGTTCATCATAGAACTGGATCATTTTCAGCGCTACTTAATCAAAGAGTTATTACAATTCGTTTCCCAGTTGTCTATCGCCTTTCTGTCGAAGATATCTCAAATACTCGTAAACACAATGGAAGTAGCTAGAACGTTTATTGTTATCAGCAACCAAAGCCAGTCCTAAGTTTTCTTCGATAAGGTGGTTGATAAGCACTTCCAAGCTCTTGAAGCTCTGCTGCCACTTATCAATCCTCCGCAATGCCAAAATATACTATCGTAGGCCAACTCACTCCTACAGTTTTTTCTTCAGGTTTCGTCGTCCGTTAGATAGTTAAAGTAGCTTGTAGTTGATCACCCTTCAGTCCAAGTGTCATACACCAGTTAACCACCGTGCTTGTTTCAAGTAAAGAATAGGAATGTGTCTCGTCATTGTTCATTCAGGAAATGTTTATTATCAGTTTTCATACTCTCGAACGCCTTGGTTCATTAAAATGCGTATGGAGCTTCGGGAGTGCCCGTGGAACCAGATGACTTGAGTAAACTACTGAAACCACTCGTGAGTCGAGATGCAGAAGAGTTTCTGCATCTCGACTCATGGCAATGATGGCAATGATGAATCCATTTCGGTTATGTAATAGTTATGCAATATGCAGGTACGCATCAAGATTTCAACATTAATTCCTAACTGCCCATTCAAATCCCATCAATCTATAATTGTTCCATCAACGCTTACCTACGACTTATTTCAATATGACGCAACTTCCGATTAGTGCCAGCTACGATGGAAAATGTAAGACGGGCAGTAAAACATTCTCAGGTAAACTCGTAAACAGACATTCCAAATGATTTGAATGATGCATACAAATCCGTGCCAAATAATCATTCTGTCTCCACAAATATGGACTATAGTGGGGAGCTTTGCCTATTGACTCTCACAACAGAGGATACGACGCGCACCCAAATATCTAAATTTAAAATAAAAACTTGATGAAACATGAGAACATGATGCGTTTTGTTCATAATTTTTATCCCCAAGCAAAAATACACGTTTACACCGTGAGAAAGGTACATTACGTATTATGGGGCGATTTGATCAAACTGAAATCTGAAAACGTAACTGCTCAGCCAATTACGATCTTCTCCGAAAGCATTATAAGCACAGATCGAGTCGCATCAAATGGGTGAACCCTCTGCTAACTCATCATTTCCTACGTCTTTTATTTGTCGGTTAACGTATTGCAGGTAGAAGAAACGTCGATTTTGTTGAAGTGACATACAAGTTCCCATTGATCATTGCGATCGTTTGAAACTGTTCTGTGAAAATTCTAATTAACGTTCAATATTCTTTGTGACGTGCGTCAACAGGGTGATTCAGTTGGATTTCTAGCGTTCTAATAGTACTTGATTGGCAAGTGACTTAATTTTACTTCTAGGCTTTCACTGGAACCAGACTACTTCTTTAAAATCTGATGACTTTTTTTATAAATATTTTCAGAATTTCCTACTGCAAAACTGAAGATGGGGGAAACATCTTCCGCAGGAGGAATGAAGTCCTTGAACACCGATGGAGTGAGCTAGTCAATGGTCGCTACAAGTTTTTGAAGCAACTTGGACACGGAGCCTTCGGTGTCGTTTACTCTGCATCTGACACACATTCTGAGAACAAAGTAGTGGCCTTGAACAAGAGAGGTCGAACGTAAAGATTCCCCAACTGAAAAAATGAATTCGAAGTGTACACCGCCCTCGGAACCGGAGAACCAACGGGGATACCTCGAGCCATTTGGTATGGAGTTCACAAGGGCTTAAATACAATGGCAATGGAACTACTGGGTCCTTCACTTGGCTCTCTTGTTAGGACACTCTCCACAAATTCACGATGAAGACGGTACTTTTGCTGGCAGACCAGATGTTAGAGAGGCTGGAGTATATTCATTCCCGAGGTTTTCTTCATCGAGATCTCAAACCTGACAACTTTTGCATGGGACTTGAACCTTTCTCGAAAACGGTAAGAGCGTTTTAACATAATTTATTTAAATGTTTTTTCTTCTTCAAAATTTGATGCTTCTTTTTACAGGTTTACCTGATAGATTTCGGGCTCGCTACTTCGTACCGAGATCCTTCAGTGAGAGGCATCTGCCTCGTGAAAAGTCCAAACGGTTCATTGGCACGGCGAAGTATTCATCCCTCAACACTCACCTGAGGTTCCGACAAAGCAGACGAGATGACCTGGAGTCCCTTGGCTACATATTTCTTCGTCTTTTGGGAAAGATTCTTCCCTGGAGTCTGGAAAGTACGGATGGGGAGATTTTCATGTCAAAAAAGAACACGAGCTCCGGACAACTTTGCAAGGATCTTCCAAAACCATTTGAGGAATATCTGGAGTATTGCAAGAATCTGGAATTTGCAGAGGACCCAGATTATCCAAGGCTCCGGAAGATGTTCAAGGATTTGTATGATGAGTTGGGCTACGTTGAAGACTCAGTGTTTGACTGGATGGCTCATGTGGAAGTTGAGAATAAGGAGAGTGTATTTTATAATGTATAAATAGCAGCTAGTTACGTGTTTTACTTACTGCTATCATTATAGATGATTTGATGTACTTTCGAGCTTGTTTTCCGAGTTATTTTTGTATGACTTATGATGAAATTATTATAAATTCACATTTTGTACTTGCAAGTTTATGGGGTTTTATGCTAAATAGAAGTTTATTGCTTTGAAACTGGGAGGTTTTTGTTTTTTTGTTCATTTATTTCACCAAATTGAAGTTTCAATCCGCCAAAATGATGTTGAACTTAAAAGAGTTGGTTATTTTATGCAACGTGTTTGTTGGTGTCACCTGCCAAATTATATTATCCAGATATATATTCAGCGTACGGATATAAAGTAGTGTTGAAATTATATGGTAACGAACTCTTTTTAACTATAAGTATTGTTTGCAAGTAAATAAATGTGTTTTTGATTTGTGGGAAAAGATGCATCGATATTTTCAACTGAGCTCTAAATATCCCAATCATTTTCTTTTATACCGTTTGTGATAGGAGCCCCGGTTGTTTTACTGGACAACTTCCTGGAACAAGTGTAATAATACTTGTTAGTTTTCCCACGCTCAGACCATAACTCCTGGAAAAGAACAAACGAAACGCAAGCGCTGCATGGAAATGACAAGAATGCCTATCTAAATAAAGCTTTAGCAAAGCATGCCTTTCTACGCAATCTAACCATGATTGAAGCAGCCACAAAATTCTTCTCTTCATGTTCATGTCATGTACATGAATTACATTGTAAATGTAATACCCACAGTAATTGAAGCGGGCGGATAGGATATAATCAGCTCATTATAAATTGATGTTGTCTAAATTCGGACTACCTACAGTTACGTCTACGTATTAATACACTACTTTCTAAATCAAATATTTTTTCGCAATAAGATCAGTAGTTTAGGAGGTCATAGGTCAACAATTTTATTTTCCCCACCATGGTGGCTTTTTCGTTAACCTTGTTAGTGTGTCAATCCGTTCTCCACTTGGCCCACACTCATATCTGTTTTGTATTATTTTTAATTGCATTTGTAATGGATATTTTTAGGTTAGGTTGATGAGATGCCTACACAGCTAGTTGTAGACCCTGAACCACCAGCTAAACAACCCCGCCTTCAAAAACAAGGATCTTCAACATCAGGGAGCTTCGATAAAACTTACAGCACAACACCAATAGTTAGACCATGGAAGCGAAAAAATAATTTAATTCAATCCAAGATAACGTTTCGAAATGGTCGGAAGTAATGATGAATTGATGAATAAATTCCTGTAAAATTTGTATTCTACTATTTATCCGAAATGGCGTTTCTGTTATTTGTTTTCGGACATTTTTCCGCATCTGCAAAAAGTCAATTCGTCGATTGGGTTTCGGAAATTAGTCCGCTCTACAAAAGCGATTTCGTCACTGGGTCTGGCACCCAAAAGTTTTAATGCTGCAACAAGGACCTAATTGATTGTTTTTATAGTCATGAAACAAAACGATAAAAGTCTCCAATAGACTTTTAACTGTGCTGAAATATTTGTAAATAAGCACGTTATGTTGCGAATGAATTACATGTAATATTGATACGACTTTGATGTTGAGTAAATGAGCAACAAAATGGCCTATATAATAAAAAATATCATATATCGGACTACGTAGTAAACCTGGTAGTAATAATTTATTTCTAGCACGCCTTACCAAAACAAGAGTTGAATGACGGTGCAAATGAAACATATGTTCATAATGCTCATCTCCCTAGAATATTGACGCCATCTTTCAAACCATGTTTTGTTAAACTTACTACATTTTGGGTGTTTGTTTGAGAAAACACGACGATTCCTTTTATCAAAGTTTCATATGTGTTTATATGTCAAGTTATTTTAAGTGATGTAGAGAAATAGGCAAAAATAATGTTCTACATGTTCTTTTCAACTTCTAGGCCAATATGAGAGCGTTTCTATGTGTTGTAGCTTCCTGTCGATCCATTCCTTGACAATGTTTTACACTGCATATAAAATACACGTTAGTTGTTTTTGGAAGCACATTCAAGCTGTTTAACTTTATATGCATTAGATGCTCTGTCAAAATAGGTCATAAGAAAATCGTACCAAAACAAGTAGCGACAAAAGCTTGTAATGCAACAAAGATCTGATGTGGTGGAGTGGGTAGTATTGCCATGGCTAATAGCATTTTCTGTGGATTTCATTTTCACATGTATTCTTATGCCCGACATTATAATGATTATGGTATCAAAACTACTGGTCGGATTTAAAATATCAAGTTGGACACGCATCGTGTGCCTCCGCCTCGCAAAATTACCTTGATTTTATCATATGAACTCCATGCAATGACAAGATAAATCCGGTAGAACATGGCACTCAAATGAATTGTGATAAGTTGTCAAGAGAACCGAGAGTTTTGACTGGTACATATTTGCAGACATATAGTTATAACTGTCACTGACATTGGTTGCAATAGGCTTGACTAGCAGGTGAGAGAAATACGAAACATGAAATGATAACATTTTCAAGATAAGAAGGCTGTTTGGCTTCCATTTAGACTGAAGAATAGCTAAGCCAGTGTAAATTTGATTACCAAACCATGTGAAAATCACTTCTGATCAGAATAATTTATGATTTCATATTTTTATGTATGATTGTATAAAAGAAGGTTAAGTGGATGATAATAAATGTCTGATCAGCGTACCTGACGTTTCACATACATAGTGAAAGGTGTGTGATGACGGTGATGAGATGTCAGAGTGATTGATAACGAGCATTTCATTTGATTCCTATATTTAGATATTCATTTTAATTACTTGACACAGAAACAGGAATGAGGAGTCTTTCTACTAATTGTAAAACGTAATGATGGCTTACTGATACAGAACAATTTTTGTCTCAATCACAGCCAGGTTTGCAATTACTTCTCACATTCGTTAAATACATCTTGCAAACGCCAGTTCGCAGAAAGCAAGCTGCAAAGATATAATTCGTCAATTCATACAAAATGTATCCTTACCTACTTTCACTTTTGGTAGCTCTGTGTGCTGTATTTGCCATAGCCACAGGTAGATTTCTTGATTTAGATGAAAACTACAAGGTTGAAGTTGATATCACGGGAGACGACGACACTGCCATCATCTCATTCACATTTACAGTCAACAAACTGGGCTACATTGGATTCGGTATTGGACCCCATCCAAACATGACAAATGCCGATCTGTTTATAGGGGGAGTCGACACAACGACTGGAGATTTATATGGAAAGGTAACTCGCTGAAAAAATTAAATATTTATGCATTCCTTATCTTTCTCAATAATAAAATGTTGGACATAGGACTACCATGGAACTGGGAATGAAATGCCTGTACAAGATTGTGAAGCATGCCAAAACTGGAATGTTTTGTGGGGAAATGAAACTAATGGGGTGACACTGCTCAAAGCTGAACGATTACTGGACACACGGGATACCGAAGAGGATATCAAAATTGAGGTTTCCATATAACGCTCTCTAATCTGATGTGGGTTAATCACAGTTATAAAGTGAAGTCATATTTTTAAAAACTATTTCAGGATGTTGAAATTTATGTGCTTTGGTCATACGGAGAATTCGACGAACTTGTTCATCACTACCGTCGAGGAACCCGACTTCTGAATCTTATAACTGCTGATGATGGCCCGGGTACAACGACCTCAAACCCAAGTTCTTCCACTGAGATTGAAAGCACCACACCAGAGACTACTACAGATACTACAACGCCAGAGACTCCAAGTACCTCCACCTCCGTAGAACCACCAACTCTTCGTCATCTTCATTTAGATGACACCTACACTTTAGACCTAACTATCACTGGAAGTGGCTCAACAGGCATAATTCAGCTTGTTCTCAGGGTCAATACAGAAGGTTTCATTGGTTTTGGCATGAGTCGCAATCCAAGCAGGCTCTGATATGTTTATTGGCGGATTCGATCAGACAGCCAACAGAACATATGGACGGGTAATAAATCAGAAAAGATAAAATCAGTTTGATAAGTATGCCACAATTCTGCCTATTATGTCAGGATTACCACGCAACTGGACAGCAGATGCCGATTGAAGATGTTCTTCAAGACTGGTTTGTTGCTGCAGGAGAAGAAAAGGATGGGATGACAACTCTTATAATAGCTCGATACCTGGATACTAACGATACAACGGAGGATATTGCTATAGAGGTCATTTGCCATTTGCATTACACGAGAAACTATATGTGATAATGATAAACAAGTCTACTGTTCACTTTAGAATTCGAGTATTTATGTACTCTGGTCTTACGGTGAAACTGATACGATTGGCTATCACACTAGAAGGGGACTTCGTCAATTAAATCTCTTTACTGCCGATGATGGCCCTTCAGCGACTACTACAGCTCCTCCTTCCACAACACCAACCCCTTCGCCAAGTACTTCCTACGGAACCATTCGCTATCTGTCTTTAGATTCCAACTTTACTGTGGAACTTATTATCATTGGAAGTGGTTCAATTGGCATAGTCCAACTTGTTCTCAAGGTCAACACAATAGGATACGTTGGTTTTGGTTTGAGTCACAATCCAAAAATGGAGGGTGCTGACCTGTTTATTGGAGGATTTGACACTGTCACTAACATGACTTATGGAAAAGTAAGTTGAGTCTTTATGGTTTAGAAAAACTATAGATTTTTATGTAAACAGATTCAGATTGCACTTATTTTGAGGACTATTATGGAATTGGAAATGGACTTCCTAGTGAAGATAATAATGGTCAAGATTGGGTTGTTTTGAGTGGAGCAGAGGAGGATGGAATGACAACTGTCCTGATTTCACGAAAGCTTGAAATTAGCGATGATAATGAGGATATAGCTATCGAGGTTATTATGCTTCATTAACTAATATGAAACTTTGAAAAGATGAGGGATCGATGATGATGCGATGCATATTACGTGTTAATATAGGATTCCGACATTCATGTGCTCTGGTCTTATGGTGAAAGCGATAAACTTAATTATCATATTGCACGTGGATCTCGGCTTGTGAATCTCTTTACTGTCGATGACTCAACTACAAAAACGACTTCAGTTTACAACAGAAATGATAATACTATGCACGGACTAAAATACTAAATGAATGCATAACCATACAACAAATAAAGACTGTCTTATATAACAAATCTTACGACTTCTTAATCACAGCATACAAATGGAGAAGTAATTGATAGCCGGAATTCTCTGCAGGTAAAAGCATATATTAAATGAGATCACAATGTAACAGTACATTCCCATCATTGAACACACATTAAACTGGCAAAATCTAATTTTCATGTCATCCAGCTATCAGCTGGTTATTCGTCTTAGTCCCTCATTATTATAAACGTATAAGACTTATCTGTAGACTTAATGACTTGAAATAGTCGCTACCAATTCCACTTCTTCAGCTGAGTAGAATAATAATTTATGTTCTTAAGGTATAAGCTATGGTTTTAGTGCATTAATGTGCCATTGGACTACTTTCGATGATGATGATAATGATGCGCAACGTTCACATATGGACTCGTTCTTGTCCTTTGTTTGGCTGGGACTACAACGAGTTACTTTTATTTTTTAAATGTCAATTTACAACCTTTTCATTTGAGTAATACGGAAGTGAGTGTCCACTTCATCGTGATACCATCATCCACAGAACAGAAGGATGCAAGTGCCTTCATATGTCACCGAATTCGTTGCCAAATATAATGATAATGAAATTATGTTGAAAACAGCTTTATAAAACCATTAATGGGGTTAATTTGATGATGAAATGAGGAAGCTGGGAACGGTGGTGATGAAATGTTTGCTTTATAGAGATAACTAAAGAAATACTTCACAACAAACCTTTCTCAATCCAATCATCGCCACAGAATCTTTTTTCAACTCATCATCTTGTATCATAATTCAAATTTGATAATTTATACTAGATAACTTAAAAAGACAACAAAAAATATTTAAATAAGCATGTTTCCCAATGGTAAGTACAAAACAAAGGGTAATGATTAGTAGCTGACTAAAATAAATGAAGCAAAAAAATGTTCTCGCTGGGGTTCGAACCCAGGGCCTCTCGCGTGTGAAGCGAGCGTGATAACCACTACACTACGAAAACTTGCTTGAGAAAGGGGACGAAATTCATGCTACTCCATCCACATCAGCACGCAAGCGAGAGCTTATGGGAAGCAAGGGTGAGAAGACTCCGCTGCAGTTGCTCTTGGGTATAATTTTGATGCCTATGTATTGATCATGATGATTCTGTGATTTACTCCTTTCATATTTTAAAAAGTGTGATTTTTTAAGGAAACTATATTAATTGACAGGACATTAGTAATCAAACAGGCATGAAAAATTCCGACCTATTCAAGCTTGCCATTTGTTGTGCTACTTCCGTCCTAATTTTTTCCCAGGTTGTGGCTCAAAACAACAACCAAAGCATTAAGAAACAAGTAGTTGTGTTTGTCTCAAAATACCAAGCTTTGGACAGGAAATTTGCTGATAATGTTACAAAAATGAATAATATTTGAACCAAAGAGAATGATCAGAACCGTCAAAAATAAGCCGAGAGTTTGATTTCCATTGTTTGAGTGAGTTTCAGTCTTTTTTATATTTTGCACATCTTTTTTTATTATATTTAATGTTACTTCATCACATTTCTCCATATCTTTACATAATACGAACGATCAGTTACATTGATGGATTAAAGCAAGTTAATAAAAACAAATGGGAAGTGGAAGTAAAAAAACCTTTGTTTGGAGATCTTGACATTTTTCATAACATAAAGAGTTCGAACAAACTACATACGTTCCTTAACTACATCCACGCATTTATGTTCAGTTAGATGTGTTGTTGTCAAGAGTAGCAAAAATTTATCAGCCCATATGCAGTCGCGGCTAGGCAGGCAGATACAGCTGCCGTTTTGGTAGCTATATTTAGCTGCCTTGTAAATTTGTCAGAATTTCCAACATGTGACAGGATAGGTGAAATTTTAAAAAAGGTTGAAAACGGTTGATATTAAGTTTTCAAGGTAATTCGGGCACGCTCTTTCGACTGGAGTGAAAGTTTTGCTCTAACTTCCATCAACCGCATGAAAACGGTAGGGCAGCAGAATTCAGCTGCCGTATCCTATCCTCTCCATGTTAAGGCAGCTGAATTTAGCTGCCAGGCCGCTGAATATAGCTGCCCAAACGGCAGCTGAATTTAGCTGCCCGGCAGCTGTATTTGCCTGCCTAGCCCAACTGATATGTGCACAACATGCATAATGTATTTTCTTTAGTTAGCTCTGTTTTTTTGTTCTTGCATGAGATTACCATACTACCTACGTCGCCACTCCAGATCGCATTAAAAGCTTTTGTCGCTACTTGGTGTGGTATGATTTTTTATGACCTATTGAGTCACAGCATTTAATGCATATGAAGTGAACTGGCATGAATGCACTTTTTAACAGAATTCTCATGCATTGCAAAGTATTGTGACAGAATGGATCGACGGGAACCTAAACCATTAAGAAATGCTATGCTCGTTTTTGACTGGAAGTTGAAAAGAACAAGTAGAACATTATTTTCCCCTATCGCTCTACATCACTTATTATAACTTGACATATAAGCCTGTTTGAAACTTTGATAAAACACAAGCTATCTCGTGTTTTCTCGTCCAAAAACAGAAAATATAATAAGGTCTACCAAAAACAGTTTAAAAGATAGCGTCAATGTTATAGAACGATGAACAACGAACACCATGAATATGCATTTCATTTGCAGCATCATTCAACTCAATGTTTGGTAAGGCTTGCTTGAAGTAATTTATTATATACCATGTTACCTACATCTTCCGCTATAGCATACTTTTTATTATATTTAAAGCCATTATGCATATATTCAAATCAAAGTTGTATCAAAATTACATGTATTTCATTCGCAACATACCGTGCTTACTTACATTTCAGCACAATGAGTACTCCGAGCTGCATTGTCATTCCGAAGCTACGTTTATAATTCATTCATTCATTTCCAGGAGTTATGGTTTGAGCGTGGGAAAACCAACAACTTTTATTACACTTGTTCCAAGAAGTTGTCCAGTAAACCAATCGGGCTCCATCAGCAACGGTATAAAAGAACATGCTTGGGAGTTTTAGAGCTCAGTTGAAAATAGCTGTTAATTTTTTCTCGATTTTGAATAAAACATCCATTTATGTCAAAGCAATTCTTATAATTAAAAACAATTTCAATACTATATTATACCAGTATGCTGAGTATATATTTGGATATTGTAATTTGGCAGGTGACGCTAACAAACATGTTGCATAAAATAACTAACTCTTTCAAGTTCAAGATCAGTTTGGAGGACTGAAACTTCACTTTAGTGAAATTAATGAACAAAAAACGAAACGATCTGACTTTCTAAGCAATAACTTTCAATTTACCATAAAACCACATAAACTTGTAAGTACAAAATGTGAATTTATAACAATTTCATCGTAAGTCATACAAAAATATCAGTCATTTATAATGATAGCAGTAAGTCAAACACCAAAGTAGCTGTCATTTATACATTAAACAATCCACTCTCCTTCTTCTCAACTTCCACAAGTGGCATCCAGTCAAATACTGAGTCTTCAACGTAGCCCAACTTATCATACAAATCCTTAAACATCTTCCGGAGCCTTGGGTAATCAGGATCCTCTGCAAATTCCAGATTCTTGCAATACTCCAGATATTCCTCAAACGGTGTTGGAAGATCCTTGCAAAGTTGTCCGGAGCTCGTGTTCTTTTTTGACATGAAGATCTCCCCATCCGTACTCTCCAGACTCCACGGAAGAATCTTTCCCAAGAGACGAAGAAATACGTAGCCAAGGGACTCCAGGTCATCTCGTCTGCTTTGCCGGAACCTCAGGTGAGTGTTGAGGGATGAATACTTCGCCGTGCCAATGAACCGTTTGGACTTTTCACGAGGCAGATGCTCTCCACTGGAAGGATCTCGGTAGGAAGTAGCGAGCCCGAAATCTATCAGGTAAACCTGTAAAAAGAAACATCGAATTTTTTGTTGAAAAAAAAAACATTTAATTAATTATGAAACATGTACTCACCGTCGTCGAGAAGGATTCAAGTCCCATGCAAAAGTTGTCGGGTTTGAGATCTCTGTGAAGAAAACCTCGGGAATGAATATACTCCAGCCTCTCTAACATCTGGTCTGCCAGCGAAAGTACCGTCTTCATCGTAAACTTGTGAGAGAGTTTCCTAACAAGAGAGCCAAGTGAAGGACCCAGTAGTTCCATTGCCATTGTATTTAAGCCCTTGTGAACTCCATACCAAATGGCTCGAGGTATCCCCGTTGGTTCTCCGGTTCCGAGGGCGGTGTACACTTCGAATTCATTTTTCAGTTGGGGAATCTTTACGTTCGACCTCTCTTGTTTTAAGGCCACTACTTTGTTCTCAGAATGTGTGTCAGATGCAGAGTAAACGACACCGAAGGCTCCGTGTCCAAGTTGCTTCAAAAACTTGTAGCGACCATTGACTAGCTCACCTCCATCGGTGTTCAAGGACTTCATTCCTCCTGCGGAAGATGTTTCCCCCATCTTCAGTTTTGCAGTAGGAAATTCTGCAAATATTTATAAAAAAAGTCATCAGATTTTAAAGAAGTAGTCTGGTTCCAGTGAAAGCCTAGAAGTAAAAGTTAAGTCACTTGCCAATCAAGTACTATTAGAACGCTAGAAATCCAACTGAATCACCTTGTTGACCCACGTCACAAAGAATATTGAACGTTAATTAGAATTTTCACAGAACAGTTTCAAATGATCGAAGTGATCAACTGGAACTTGTTTCTCACTTCAACAAAATCCACGTTTCTTATCCATTCAATACATCAACCGACAAATAAAACGTAGGTAATGAGATGAGTTAGCAGAGGCTTTATCCATTTGATGCGACTCGATCTGTACTTATTATGCTTTAGGAGGAGATCGTAATTGGGTGAGCCGTTACGTTTTCAGATTTCAGTTTGATCACATCGCCCCATAAAACGTAATGTACCTTCTCACGTTGTAAACATGTACGTTTTTCTTGGAGATAAAAATTATGAACAAAACGCGTCATTTTCTCATGTTTTCATCAAGTTTTTATTTTGAATTTAGATTTTTGGGTGCGCGTCGTATCCTCTGTTGTGAGAGTCAATAGGCAAAGCTCCCCACTATAGTCCATATTTGTGGAGACAGAATGATTATTTGGCACGGATTTGAATGCATCATTCAAATCATTTGGAATGTCTGTTTACGAGTTTACCTGAGAATGTTTTAATGCCCTTCCTGTCTTACATTTTCCATCGTAACTGGCACTAATCGGAAGTTGTGTCATATTGAAATAAGTCGTAGGTAAGCGTTGATGGAACAATTATGAATTGATGGGATTTGAATGGGCAGTTAGGAATTAATGTGCATATTGCATAACTATTACATAATCGAAATGGATTCATCATTGCCACCCAAGTCGTATTACATAACAACAAATATTTGTTTAAAAAGTATCCAAAATGGGCAATTTTCGGATGATAGCTGACTTATTGACGATTATAATATTATAAAAAACACAGGACAAGTTGAAGTTCAGTGTGACAGCGATTTCATATACACATGTGTGATGATTTATTGCCCGAAAACTCATGAAACCCTAATTTCAAAACAAATCTCTTAATTAATTCAGTTGCTTGGTATTTCCAGAATTGAATTAAATCCAGTTGATTCGATTCCGATAGAAATGGATGACTTGTTGTGGCCACTTTGCATTGGCCACCGAGGCAGGAACCAGCTCCGGTTCTTGCTCGCCTTTGAATTTCACCAGAAACACCAATTTTCCTTTGTCATCCGCAACACCTAGAATCCTCCCGAGCTCCAGTCCTCGTTCCAGTCCAGAATGCTTTCGCAGCTCTTGTCCACCTGCCTTCTAGAATAAAAGACAAGTTGAAGTATGAATTCCCTTGAAAAATTACATGAATACGGAAGATACTTTAAAGACAAGAAACTCACGTTTTCCTCAGAAGGGACCGCTTTTGCTTCATCAGTTCCTGCTTTCAGAGTTTTCTGCTCTTGTTCCTTCTTTGCCTTTCCTCCTTGAGCCGCTTCTCGAAATCGAGGATGAGTTGAATACTGATGTTATACTCAGGCTCCCATGTGTTTTCGGAATCCGGATAACCTTCCCATTTCAGGAAGTACTCGGACTTTCCTCGTTTTCCTCGTCGTTTCTTCAGAACCTTTCCCACATCATAAACACCACTGGAAGAAGATGGCTCCATCGTTGCCGTTGTGAGAAATGATTAAGCTGAAATAAGTGAAAACCTCTCACAGTTATGTTGCAAATTATCAAAATTATGGCTCAGTTAGCCATAATATTTCAAAGAAACTAAATTCTGGTAGAAATAGAAATATCCAAATTGATTTTTCAGCTCCAAAATAGTATAACTGCTCCTGCTGAGTTCAAATTTGGTTGTGGCTTGTTGAGTGTTCTAAACGATACTCTGCCTGCTACGCTCCTTTCGTTGTTATGTAATATGCAATATTGAGAACAAAGGTTTAGTTGTACCAACTACATTCGCAATTGTCATCGTATATCCAAGCTCAGTACATTAAGCGTTGCTACTTTTTCATACGGACTCGCTTTGTGAACAAGTAGAGACAAGCAATAAAATATGTTAATACGTTGCTCCGAAAATATGCATATTTCGTACTGTGCTCACCGGTAACCGCCATCCTTACGTTGCTCTCACTCCGACCTCCTTTTGAAAATGCTTTCAAAGTAGACTCGACGTATTCATTTTTTCCCTAATTCGAAAATAAATTAGCAGAGACCAAAAAGGAAATAATTATATTCGAAAATCACTTCATTAAACTATGATAACCTCATTCAAATGCTTATCAGAATGAGATGTGCAGAAATGACCGGATGACTAAGGTCAGGATTGGGTTGGATTTCCCTCTCTCAAAAGCAATTGCCAAACATGCTGTCGGTCCAGGTGGCAACACAGCAGGTGTTCCACCTGAGGTGGAACATCATGCAGTCGCTGAAAAGTGAAGCTTGCTCATGATCGTCGTCTCATTCATTGACTTTTGCAAATAAAAACAAGCCTTTCCTTAACGGTATTTAGCCACTCCACTGAAGCCCTGAAGAGCTCATGACAAGTTGGATTTGCCTCATTTCTCTTCCCCACAATCAATACATTCACTAATTTGGCCTGAGGTGGAACCAGCCGCACCAGCCTCGAAATAGATTCAGTGATATTTTTCATGTACAAAAACGAGCCTCCACTTCAGCCACCTCAAAAAGAAACAATCATGCAAAATGTTGGCCACTCGAGCGAGGGTAATAAAAAATGGGAGAGCTAAGTCGTAAGAAACTCGTCTGCATCTCGACCACGAGTTCAGTTTTACTCAACTCATCTGGTTCTCCCGAAGGCATTCCAATTTCAGCAGAATACTTGAAATTCTGGCTGCTGCTCGCTGCCTTCAGTCTGCGCTGGACGACTCGACTACAAGCTAATTTGACTATCATCGAATACCTGAAGAAGAACGGGATTGGCTTACGATAAGATATTTTGGTATTGGGAAGGGATAGTCAAGTGGCAGCAGAGCTTGCAAATGCTTATCAACTATATCATCGAAGGAACTGCAGACTGGCTTTGGTTGCTGGGAGCAATAAAAGTTCTGGCTACGTCCATAATGCTTACGCTCAAATACGCGATATCTTTATCGTAATTGCAAAGAGCTATATGGTCACGGAACTGTCGAAATGATCAAGCTCCGGGATGATGCTCTGAAAAAGAAGGGGATCCTGAGCTTTTTCAAATTGTTTCCGGCCTTCTGACATGGCCTATTGAGTTCCCACCTGTAAGATTACCTCAACGAGAATGATTTACGGTGCTCTGATACAAAACCAAATTCCCAAGGGTGGTCATCTTCTGTTTATTTGTTGATGATTTATGAAAAGTTGTGATAAGTCGGGGGAGAACTGTGATAACTGCTAACTGAAGTGATGGATGATGAAAAAATTAGTATGCAAACTGCAAACCTAACTAGCTAAAACATCCCACCTGACTCACCGTTACTATAAATAGAATTTGTCAATATTTTTATAAAAAAAGAAGATCATCCAGTACTATTTTGTTTATATGGTGTAAAGAAGACTTGGTTTTATTGATTTCAAAAGACTAAAAATTAAAACTGAAAGCTTCACGCTCCATGTCTTTGATTAGATCTCACTCCGAGAAGAATTGGAGACGCCTCTCAATAACGACGGATGTTGGAACCATCCTCATCTTTTTGTCCCCCTTCCCCAGGAGCAGTAACTTCTCCCCCTGCACCGTTCTCATGACCAGCGGCTTCTTCAGCCTTAAGAACCGGGTTCAATCCAGGCCCGTTCGACTTGTCGTCATCAGCCTGGAATAAAAGAGAATGAGATTGAATGAGCAACATCCAAACAACTGAAACAAATCAAAATCAAACAGATTAGTAGATCACTTACCATTTTAACCCGCTTCTCCTCCATTTCGTCACCACCGGAAGTCATTTGCCGTTTCCCTGACAAAGGTTGGTTTCCAGAGGATTCGATTCTATCGCCTGTTGAGGACTTGGAAGGCTGCTGCTGATTCTTCTGCATTCTCAATTTCCACCTCTTCACATAGTCGAACACAAGCGAAGGGCTTATGTTTTCTTCAGGCTCCCAAGTGTTATCGTCCTCGCCATAACCTTCCCATTTGATGAGGAAGAACCACCTCCCTCGTCTGCCAGTCCGTTTCATCCCCACAATCCTATCCACATAATACTCATCACTAGCAGTGATGACACCGACGAGGATGAAGATGAACTCATCGTAGTGCTCTTGATCTGGAGAAAAAAATCAACAAAACACCTGTATTAGTTCAATTTAAACGCACACAGTCACAATCACCACGATTTTTCACAACGGCATTCAGTTGTCCGACACAAATTCAAAACTAACAGAGTCACTGACAATCAGCTAAACTTGAGACTTACTCAAAAACACACAAAACCTTGATATTCTCAATATACTTATTCTTGACTTCTCAGATGTTGTTGTTGTTGCAGAGTTTATTGGGAAACTGTGCCTATTTCTTCTCAGTTACTCTTCGACATCATCTTCCAGGTCAAAAAAGGAAAGGAATGAAAAGCACAGCTACATCATAACTTGCAGGTGGGTAATTGGCGATGAAGAACTGTGTCACCAGCGCAGTTGCTCAGAACTACACTACTCTACACAAAACGAGAGAGGAATGTAATGTAAGGCAGCTGCCGTATTGGCATGAGCCGTCCTTTCGTCGCTGGCAGGAAAGGGAAACAAACCATTATGCAGATTTTCCAATCATCGGCAGCAAGAGAAGCTCATTCTTTCGTCAGCTCTTTCCTTTACTAAACCTTGATAATTTGAAGCGGAGTGATATTTCTACAGAGAATGAGTGAGAAAGGCGAGCCATCTTCATCCCCTGAGGGAGGGACGGAGGAAGCAACCCCTGTGAGAAGAGGCTACTACCGAAAATCCTCCTGTTCATTTTGCTCCTCCATCGTATTTTTGAAAGGGGAAGATACTCCTCAAGAGAACGAAATGAGGAGCCTTTTACTGAAAACTCTGTGTCTCCAATTACCGCTTACGAACCACAAGATTCCAAGTGAATGTTCGAGATCCTCTTTTTCTCTTTGTGAAATTTGTTTGTGGCTGACTGAAGCCCTTTTGAAGATACAAAACGGGGTGGACATTCTTTTTAAAGAGAAAGACAAGGTTTTGGAACAGATCAGGGTCAAAACGGAGGAAGGAATGATTGCTGATGACCTCACCCATGCTAATGGAGAGTGGCCACCAACAATGCCGATGGGATATCAGATTAGGAAGATGATTCTTGCTGGTGAGTTTGGTTTCAATGTATTTTACAAGTTTTTAATGCAATGTTTTGGAGGAGGAGGCTTATTAGTTGGAGTTTTTTGTGTAGGCACTCGGTACCGAACAGTTTCTGTTCAAGTCGTGTTCGAAAACGGTTCTGAAGCTGAGGGACAGCCTTTTAGCTTTCAAAAGGAAGCAGAAGCCGTCGTAGGTGAGAGTTGGGAGGACGATTCTGCAGTGGATTTGACTTCCCCTGAGCTGCCGCAAGTTTGCAGCACTTTGAGCGAGGAGACTACCAATTCGGAGCTACATTCGAGCCTCTCAGATGAGAACGGGGATGTTGAGGATGAGGAAACCACTCATGATGAAAACTCAGTAAAAAGTCTGTCAGTTTAATGTGCTTCTACAGACCAAGCACCCAACAATGTACTTGAAAGTGTCAACTTGGGGGCTTCTTCTAGCTCTTCTGGTGGGAGGGAGAATGAAACACTTGTGGAAACTGAAGGCGTTGAAGACGACCCTGGTTTAGGACCAATTCTGTAGGTTGAAGCAAACGGGGTGAAAATCTTGGAAAATGGATGGGGTTCGGATTCTCCCAACTCCAAATCCTCCGCTAGGACTGAAGTACCGCCGCCAGTTACGCCACGGTAAGAAAACTAGTTGTGATGATGTTTTTAAAGATTGTTATGACAATTTTAACTCGTTTTTTATTTGTAGTGCAACCGACAACGAAAAATGTCAAGAGAAGTTTCAACCTCGGAGCTCAGAGGAGGAGACAGATGACGATCTCTTCGAAATCCAGCTGAAAAGGAGGAAGGTAGTGGTCGACGGCTTGAAGATTCCTCTGCACCGGCTTCCAGGAAAACGGCAAGACCAGCAAATATTATGAGTGCACTCGCTGTCCGTTCTCCAACTCTTTGGAAGACGACGTGAGGTCTTCCGCGTTGGAAAAAATGAAAGCTCATGTTCAGGAACAGCATAAAAGCAAGCATTTCTAATGTTCAAATCATTTTTTCATTGCTCTTAAAAATTTTATTCTTTCTATCATTCACAGGCAGGGCAAAAAGCTCCAACTTGCAACTTAACCAGGTCACTAGGCATTTGCCGATCATCGATCCTTCCCACCCGATTTACAACCCAGCCGTCCGCATCGCAGGTTTGACGCTGCATTTCCAAAGAAAGAGAATCCGAAAATGCCGAGTTTGATCCCAGTTTCCAATTTTGTTCAGCGAAACCAACACAAGTCGGAGAAAGAGTTGGAGGAAGCGCGGCTGATGCCCCCTCCACCCCCCGAAGCTTCAGGGACCCATGCCAATCCGAAAGGGGCCTTCCAAGGACAAGAGGAACAAGTACGGAATGAAGTTTTGGAGAAAAGTGAGATCCGACAAGCAAATGATGAAATAATAAGGAGGAGGGTGAGATTTGAGGTGTATTTTCTAAATGGTTTACATTTACTCAACAAATTTTTCATTTATGAATTATTATTATTCGAATAGTTTACTCAATTCCTTTCCTACATTTGTCTACATATGTAAAAATGTAAATTGTCACAGAAAATATTAAGTTAGGGTATTTATAATTAAATACGCATACTTAATTATTTAATGGAACTCTTCAATATTTATGTACCAAATTTTGATTGAGGTGTAATCTACATTAGCGTTATTAATGTTTCCACAATAAATTTGAATTAACCTGGGTGGACGTTTTGTAAAATCTTTTCTCTTCTAATCATTTCTTCATTTTCACAATTCAATGGCATTCTATAACATAGACGCCGTCTCTCTGATCAGGCATGAGAACAGATCACCGAAAATATAGGTTGGAGTTGTTTTGCAACAAGAAAAGCTACAAAACGTAAGCATGGACTTGCTTCTTTCGCGATGTTCACACGGTTCTGTGCACTATCAAAGCAGTTCAATCATTTCACTTTCAACAAAATGCAAATTGTCTCCCGTTTGTTCTTTTCATTTTTTTCGTACACTTTTTGCTCGTCGTCCCTTCTTTCAATGTATTTCTTGCTCATTCTCGTTTTCTTCAAGCAATTGTCAACAAAGTCTATCGGGGGATGAGTGTTCTTAAGTTTTAAGTAGTGTTGAGCAGTAATATTTGCAATCAGAATGGGTGGGAAGTCATTGCCGTTAATAGAGCGTCTTTCCTCAGAAGTGGAGGAGGATGACGAGACAATTTTTATTTTTTACGGTTCACTGCTCACTTTGCGCATCAAAATTTGAGGTGAGATAGGATTCCGGGGAGAACTTGAACCAATCTGAGTTTCTTCACCAACTTTTAACCCACGTCAACTAAGAGCTGATGTGTCCCCGTGAAAGTCCTCCACCCCTGTTCAATTTCCCTTTGTGTACCCTTTGTGAGCAAAATATTAGGAGTCTTTCGCAGTTTCAAACAACTCCTGGCAACTTCACTAGCATTGAAAACCGGCTAATTGAATCCCTATGGAAACGAGCTCGTCAGGGGATCCTCAAGGAATCGGAAATGGCACTGTTTCATCAGCACCAGCAAAATCCACCTGCTCCTCAGCTCCACTGCCGATTATTTCACCCGAAAAACAAAAGCTGTTTCTGATAACACAAGCGATAGCAACTAGAGAGCAACCAGATTGGTCCCTATTGGCTGTCCCGACAGAAAGTAGAGCTGAGAAGATAACCGGCTGTGATGGGAAAGAGTAGAGTGTCATCCATCTGAAGATAATCAAGATGGAAGATGAGCTCGAGGTAGTCAAGTGCTTTCGAACTCTGGAAGAAAACGAGCAAGTTTGTTTCTTCTTTTATTTTTGTAGCTGGTGCAAATTTGTGTTGCCCATCGATGGCATTAACTTCCAGACGGGGGAGGAGAAACCATTTCAAAGAATGAAGGAGCATCTCGCAATCTGCCGGATGAAAACAATGCCAGTTTTGAAGCCGGCACCTGGAACTCAAGCTTTGAGATTAGAAGCTCTTGGGCAACATATCCACAATAAATATGAAGTTTCAAAGAATCTGAGCCAGTTTTCGAGATGCCCTCGTTAACAGTGTGAGTACAAGCTTCCGAAGGGTTCCAACAAGACCGGAAGACTGATGGGAAAAGGACCCTTTCAGAAGATGAAAAGCTACATTCGCAATGTATAGTTTACATCTGGCCTGTCCTTGTAATTGCATTTTATCTTCTTTTCTTTATAACTTCATACTTTACTTCTCTTCATTTGTCAACGGTGCTGGAGTAATTCACGGTTGCCAACAGTTTGGTGATTGTGCAGTTGACACTTGCAGGGGAAAATTAGGTTGTTAGTTGATCCCTCGAATGCAAAAGCATTTCCCAATACCACCTTAACTATAAGAGCTCTTGGAATCCCGAAGGTATCACACATTCTGATCCTGGGGGCTTCCAAACCTTGTATCTATCTTTGAATAGTTCAATGAATGATTAGGATGGGCGATGGCTCCTTGTAAATTTGGCTAATTTACAATTCCAGTTGCCAATCCTCATCAAAATATCTGTTGAAATATAAAGCTGGTAGGCATTTATATCGTAAAACGTCTAGTTGCAGAACAGCAAAACAAATATGCATAAACTTGGAGTTTTCATAAGTTCAGAAGCTGCTTTTTGTAAGTTTGAGTTAAAGGGAGCATTTGCATATGATGACTTGTATAGTTCTTTTCTAGTTTTCATGAGGCGTGTGGAAATGTGTGCTTTCCACATTACAAGAACTACCCAGATTACTCATCTCATGAAATACAGAAACCAGAGCTAATCCACGGCTTGAAAAGCCTAGACTTTCATGTAAATTATCTTTCTTGAATGGTTAAGAAGCTAGTCTCCTCTCTCACACGAACGGACTGTGAAGGGGGATTTAGTAAGGATAATCGTGAAGCAGACCAGTGATTTGACTAATTACTCAGGAGTTTGTAGAGTGATGGTTAGAAGTTCCCTAAACGTATTCTCAGTCAACATCTCGCATTCACAAGTACAACCACGAAATCAGCAGCTAAAACATTCTATTATTTTTCACAAATCCAATTTTTTTGATAATTGGACGTAAGTTTTCGATGTTTTGATAACAAATCATTCCAAACGACTTGTTTTTCACGTCGTAACGTGGTGCATGTTAGTTTAGTGATGTGAACTAATCACTCGTTTCTTTGAACTACTTTTATACAGAGAGCCACGACTTCCGATCATGGACTCAATTTCATCTTTGTCCTTGGGAAGTGAGGAGTACACTGTGGAGGAGATATTGAAGAAGCGAATTGGTGCTGATGGAAAACCCGAGTATTTCCTCAAGTGGGAGGGCTACGGACACGATGAAACACTTGGAACCTCAGGAAAATATCAATGCCGAGCTCGTCTCAGCTTTTGAGAAGGAGTTGGAGGTGAAAGAAATGAAGAGGAAGGAAGAGCTAAGACGGAAGAAGGAGCAGTCTAACAAACCCTCAACTAGTAACAAGTCACGCTAAAATTCCTTCTACTGAACCATCTTCAAACCAACGAAAGAAGCCCTCTGGTCGTGCGGATGAAGTAAAGAGTCGGGATTATCGTGAGAAAAATGTGAGACAACAATCTCATCCGACTGATTTAATATTTCTGGAGATTTGTGTAAAAGAACTTGGACTTTTTCAACTTCATTTTATTCTGCTTCATTTCAGGAGTCTGACGACAAGCCAAATGTTTCTGGATTTGATCGGGGACTGGAGGCGGATGAGATAATCGGAGCAAACAATGAAAATGGAGGAATTAATGTGCTTGTCAAGTGGAAGGGTGAAAACGGCGTGGAGATGGTCCCATCCTCGGTGGCCAGATTCAAGTGCCCCGACGTTCTCATCAAGTTTTACGAGGAAAATTTTACCTTCGCGATGTCTTCCTCCCAAAACGGCATTCAGTAGCACGTGTAAATATTATTCGTTTGTATCTGTTCTGATTGTATTTCGCCTTTTTCAATTTGATAAGCTAAATTATTCTTAGTTACATTTTTTGGGTAATTTCAGGAACTTTACTATTCATCATGCAAAAGTAGAATAATTTACATGAGACAATATAATTCAAATATAAAACAGAAAATGTGACTAATATAATCCTACAAGAACAGCATAAATGAGATTTCAAGCGACATAAATCTTCAGTAAAGTTATCAGTCATTTGTACATTTACCAATCCCCTATCCACCTTCTCGACTTTCACCGGAGCCACCGAGTTAGAAAGTGATCCTTGACCTTAGCACAACTCAGCGTGCAAATCCTTACGAAGCATTGGGTAGTTAGGGCCCTTCTTGAATTCCAGATTCTTGCAAATGGCTGGAAAGTTCCTTACAAAGTTGTTGGGAAGTGGCGTCCTTTTTCACATGAAAATCTCCCCATTCGTACTTTCCTTTTTCCAAGGTAACACTTCTTCCGAAGGGCGAACAAGTTTGTAGGCAACGGCCTCCAGGTTATCTCGTCTGCTCCAGTGAATGTTGAGGGTTGAATACGTCACCGTGCCAACAAACCGGTGGGATTTTTCACAAAGTAAATGCATATTATCACGATGGGAGGTAGCGAATCCGAAATCTATGAGGTACAGCTATTAAAAGGACGCTTTATTCAAAATTGTGTAATGAATTTTTCATCCCGACACCTGTAAGCCTTTTTAAGCCACCTGGAATACTTCGGGAGCAGGTCAATATCCACGTACGAGTTATTTTTTTAGATATTGGCATTACGACTCCCACCGCCAGTGTCACCACTCTTTACTCAAGGTGCGTGTTGTAAGAAGGTCATAGCTTTGTCACATTTAGGAACCGGGTATCCATTTTCAACCGAAATACAAAGCTTTGATTCGAAGCACCTGTCTTTGCAACTTCCTATGGATCAGAAACAGACAGCATTTTAGATTCTAATTGCACATAAATAACGTTTAAAGTTTAAACGAAAATCTTGACTCAACTGACAGTTTCGACTTGCACCTTCATCGTTTCATTTTAAACATGTTGACTTCATTTTTTATCACGTGCTTGATGTTTGTTTTAACTCGGAGTTCAACGTGCGCTACCTTATTCAGCCTGTTCGCGTGCCGTGGTGGGCTGTCAGATGGCATGCCACCAACCCGCACAATCAGATGAAGAAGACACGTTGCTTGTCGTCTTTTGAAGATATTTCAGATATGCCATACAATCTTTCTCTCTCGTCTTCTCACGAATCTCTAGAACCCGTGCCTACACTGTAGTTTAAAAGGTATCACGCTCGAAGAATGTATGACATATGTGCTTTACCTGTTATTATAATTGGCTGCCACGTCTTAAATATCCGTATAGAGCCTCCAACTTCTCATTCTTTTAGCTAATAACCATATATGCATAGGTCCATCATACTTTGGCTCCTGCAGTTTGTGTTTTGTGGATTGGATAATAATAATCATGATGATGACCCACAGATTGTTGCTGGCAATGATCATAATGACTCTTTTGTGCTCTGTTCCGGGCCATACCGGTATTCTCGGTTTTCACACAGACCAGCTCAGGAATGTATTAAAATACCAGAGTTTTGTGTTCCATTCCTCCGCATTGGAGTTTGTGATGATGAAATATATATATATGTATGAAGCTCCTGTGTTGCGTTCATTGTATAATGTGATGTTTGTCGAGTCAGCTTTGGATTAGCTTTAGCTTTTTTAGCACCAAATAGAAGAAAAAGTTAATGAACAAATGGGGGCAACTTGTGGTCAAGCAAAACAATGAAGAGGATGATGATGATGGTCAAAGTAACGCAAACACAATAATAATCATCACAACATCACAATTAGTCAATAGGATTGGCCATATCAATTAGTTTTTATGGGATTTCAAAATCTTGTTGAAAGTTGTCATCAGATAGCACTATTCATGTCAAGAAGATGACATACGTCTCGGGCGCTCTGTATTCAATTTAATTCAAACTAATGCGTTAGTTGTGTCTGCATGTCCTTTGAGAAATCATTTTTGAGCTATTTACCTTGCTCTTGACATCCATACAGACTGAAATTTGCTAGAGCTGTCCCCATTCTTTGTTTCGGAGTCTACAGTCTTACATTTCAAGACTGATTGATGAAGAATGCTAGCGTGCTTTTGAAAAACGAGAGGGAAGGGAGGGACGAAGAATGTATATATTGACACATGTAGGGTTGTCGCTGTATAATTAGCATGTGCATTGTTGATTGTGAGTATGATTCCAAGCTAATCTGAGAATATGCATTTGTTTATGATGATTTTGAGGACTACGTCATTGTCAAAATGCGGTGGAATAATCAGCATTAATCATACCTCTTAAATGTTCAAATTAAGCAACAAAAAAGGTTCACAAATTTGGTTGACGCAAATTGCATATTAGTTTCAAAATTCCCCTAATTTCCAGGTTGGTTATTAGATAGTGTTATCCTTGTATGGAAAATATTGTGATTGTGACCTGGCGGAACTGTTGTAAACGTCACCATTTGTAGAGTCCATGCTAATCATTCATTCTTGAGCGAAATGGCATGTGATTTCAACCTAAAAACTATGCATGGCTTCAACAGTTAGCGTCTCTCTTGTCATAAAACTGAGATATGGAATGCCAAAGAAGATGTGAACATGACAGGGCTTTTTAGGAATATCGACGTGTTCAATGAATAATTCCTGCCAAAACTGAGCTCCTGACAGAAGTTATTGTTTTCTCTTCGAAAAAGGATGCGTATCTCTGAGTCTCTGAATCTGAGTCTTTTTGAGCAATCGTTCTTGGTCGAGGATGACGACAGAATCGTGGAAGTTGTCGGAGTGCATACCAGCCACAATCTGCACAGGAGTCAGTCTCGACACCTTCCTTGTGAAGGGGAACATGAGCATCCATATTATAATATGTTTATGACCTATTCTAAACGGTTCCAAATATAATTATGCAGCGTTTGCCTATGTGGTGATATCATGTTCATGATTTTATGCAGATTAAGTTTTATGGAAAGTGTTGACTGGTTCATTTTCATGCAGAGATGTAATAAATTATGTAGGAGCAGAAGTCTATTTTGCTTATCAATGACAATTCATTTTTTCTGAAGTTCATATCTGCATAAAGACCAAACCACCGTCTGAATAGTTCTGCATCCGGCCTCCTATTCTGCAGATTTACCCAATGTGAGTATGAAGTCACAAATTCTGTTGATGAGCTGGATCCTTGCGTAAATGGACAATCCCAGCCCAATCCAAACAAAGACGAACATGGCTTTCCAGAATGCTGGAAAATGACACGACAGCCAACACCGTGTAACACAGAAAATATTTTTCTCCCATTGAATGGTGATCTGTTGAATAGTGAGACAGTTGAAGCCATCCTCTATCTGTTCTTCTCGTTCCCCAGGCTTGCGCTTTAATCAGAGAAAAATCAAATAATGTTACAAATAATCTATACTCAAAAGCTTCCATGTTTCCAATAATCCAAAGCTTTAAAAATAATGTAGGATCATTTAATGCATAAAACCCACCTTCTCCGTGACGTTGACTATTCCGATTGAAAAGTACACCAGTCCAGTGAAATAAACCAGTAGAAGCGACGGGTAGAAAAGTCCCGGTACTTCACCATACGAACTATCAACGGGTTCCTTAGATTTTCCAAGTTTCACCACTCGAACTTCCGTGAAGGCTGGAAGCACCATCCAGATTATGATTGCTGGAATCATCATAGCTGACACAATCTGGTTGAATAAAAATCTCAATTATTCAAAGTTCTTTTAATCAACTTATAAATTTTCAATGTAGAATATTGTAAGGTGTACCAAATGATAGTATCCTGCATTTCTTGCCCTTTCCTTGCCAAACTCAGTGAGGAAACGGATTTGGATCCTCGATCCATGGTCAAAACGTAGAAAACTTGACTTTCGTTTAAATTACTTGATTACTTGATTACTAGATATTTTTGTTAGATAACTCTTAAATGACTGATTACAGTTCAACCTTGAAAACTACTAATGAATGTTTCAGCGAAGACGAACGCAGAGAGTTGGACGAAAAATATGTTTTTCATACTTGAGCAATGATTTTATTAGTTTTTGTTTGTGAGTTTGACAGAATTCTAAGAACTGATTAGACGTTTTGGATTCAAGCCAAAAGTAGAGCTTGGGCTATGCCATGATATTGCATTGAAGCAAATGCATGTTTTTCTTGACGTGTTTTATTTGACAATGACGTGATGCTGGAATGTGCATTTTCAGCAAAACAAAATGGTTTGCACCTGCATTGAAGCTGCTCATTAATTTTTAATACCAATCACTAAATGCAGCTGAAACGAGTATGAAAACGTATGACAGTAGAATGGTTATAGTGGCAGAAAAGCAATATGTGAAAGATAACAAAGCAGTTTTCATTAGTAATGTTTTGATTTTTAGTACTTTTTTCTTATATAAAACAAAAGTCATGGGATAATGGCATTGAAAAACAATATACGTACCTTTTTAACGACTCGCAGCTAGGCGTCACCACTCAATGTAAAAATAGCATTGTCTGGCTTACCAATAACCACATTTACGTCATTGCAGCACAGAAACATGAATTGGAGAAACATTGTTCTGCCCTGTATGTAAACACGCACTTCGTTCTTCCGTTTTCACATAAGAAAAGATAGAGCTACTACTTAATATAATTTACAAAAGGTGGAAACTTGAAAAGAAGAAATTCTTGTTATACCAACCGTTTCGGGTTACAAAGAAATCAGGTATGAACGTTCAGCGTTCATTCGATGCCACTAAAGTCCATGATTTGAAGGAAAATAGTTTGAAGTGTTAAAAAAATTATTTAACAGGCAAGGAATTGTTTTTACGATATTAAATCGTAAGAAAAGAGCATAGACTGCAATTGAGCTGACTTATATAATCTCATAGAACTCATGAGATGAAGCATTTCGCTGTCCACCTGCAAATGGTAAATGTGATTTAATCCCAATTTCTTTTTAATTCTGTGCTAATTATTACGGCTATGGGGAAAACTCCAAACTTTGGGTTGTTGTTTCCCACGACAGAAGCAAGTCAAGACCCATGAACCGTTACTCCTTCTTCACTTAATGGTGTTATTTTGCTATAGTTCTGCCATTTAGGTGAACTAGGGGAAGTGATTAGCAAAATCACGTAAAAAATAAATCGCCTTTCAATATAAGGTTTGAGTTCAAAATGTCTCAAATTTTATGCTAAATGCATATGCAATATGCTATGTTCAAATTTTTGTAAAAGTAATATGTAATTAAAGTGTTCCTACAACTTGGAGGTAATTTACTGCAGCATTAATAACTTTATACATAAAAATAATCTTGTATTTCCTTACAAATAAGTATTAGTATGATTTTTATATTATTATCAATTCATATTACACTGCCTCATCAGTTCATTAGTTAGAGAAAACAACCATGTACTTAATTTAAACACACTTAATTAAAATAATAACCATGCTATCAATTTTTTCACACTTTTTTACATATAAGTTATAATCCGAATAAATTCATTGAAGTAAGTTAATGTTACAATGTAAGTAGTAAAATATTTTGAAGTGTATTATCAGAACTGAATTCCATTTTATAATAACAAGAAACACATTAGACCATTTTAAAAGCAACTTCTTAACAAATAGGAATGGCCGTTGACACAATCTCAAGTGTGTAACAAACCACAAGGTTTTTTTTACAAATTTCCTTTTTCAGTAAATTCAGTCATCCTCGAGTTTCAAAATGCAGACATCAAAGTGGTTTATGAGTAATTGCAATATGGCGCTTTATTTTCATATAAGGTCCATTTCCCTTCTCGAATTTTTTGACTACCGGAATGGTGAAATCGCAAGCAGCACACTGAAGGTATTCTTTTTCTGTGGGGTTTTCACATTCAAGATCTCAACCCCTTCCAAATACATTTTCTTCTTATTCGCTGTCACTCTAAAAATGTCTTCATCATCCGAGTCCCATTTGGTACTATCCTTATCATCTGAGAAAGTCGTCCTAAATATGAACGAATATTGAGCATTACACAAATACTAACTGGTTAGTAAAAATGCATTTGTTAAATTTTTTTAAAAGAACTTACATTGGTTCTTTCTTAACAGTCATCAATACTTTCACCATCAATCGAATTGGGAACCACAAAAGAGGAAAAAGTGGGTGTAGAGGTGACTGCAAGTCGTGTTCTTTTGGCATTGCCACTTTCGCCGGCGGCTAAAGCTCTTTTATTGGAAGCGGATTGCAGATTTTCCTTCTGAAGCGGTACTCTTTTAGTATTGGCATATTTGATGGAAGTTAGCATAGTGGCAGCTGCTGGAACTGATGATGAGCCTGGGGTTTCAGTAGCCAGTGGTTTTGTGGTGGAAGAGGATCCTTGTCTATTTCGATCATCAGCTCGAGAAACGCTTACCAAAGTTGCATTTGTTGCGACTGGCAGGACACCTTTAGCTGACGTTGTATCGACATTTGAGGCAAAAACGTCAACGCAGCTTTCTTGAGCATTCTCATCAGGCAAATTTTCAAGCTCGTTAGTCACGATCTCCGCCAAAATAGCCTTCTGATACCCTGAAAGGGAGAACAAAATGGTTAAACTATTATTCATCAACCTAACGTCTTATTTTAATAAATTTCAAAACATCAACTTACCTTCCAGAATCATCTCTCTAAGCTTTGTGAACTGTCTAGCCTCCGCCTGAACAACCAGCGGATCCGCTGACCTCCTTATTTCCTTCTCGAAAAGCTGCCTATCTCTTACCGCCGTTTGGAGTACGTCAAGCGTTTCATTTAGAGACTTTTGGAGTTGCTCCATCTGGTTTTTAATATCCCAAAGCCTGTTGACATTTTCTTGACACCGTTTGCAGAAGGGAAACATCTCCCTCAAGCAAACGTCCGGAATCTGATTGGTATTGAGGTGCAACTCATCGCAGAGATTTCTAAGCATGAGTTTCCGCTTCTCCTTTTCCTCATCTTTCTCCGCCTCGGGCTGAATAGGTTGGAGAGTAGAGCACAAGCAAAAAAGGCACCTCACTTTTATATATTGACGACGAGTTTTCAGGTGGATTGCAGTTGGATTTCCTGATGAACCCACTGATTGTTGAACTTGCATATCTGTAGCGACAAATGGCTGAGAAGAATGAGCGCTTCCGTTTGAGGTAGATGGTAAAGACTCCATGTTCCCACTCTAAAATGTTTTTAACGTGTTTTAAAGTTTCACACCACTTAAAGTTGATACATTTAAATAATGTGAATGAATCACTGTTTAACCTAATTGAAACTAAAGATTTTTGTAGCAATATTTTAAACGAATGGAGATTTTCCACAGATCTTACACCAAACCAGATAAATAATTGAGCACTGAAAGGAATCAAGACACAAGAAGGTTGTGAAAGAAAGACTGACATAAAATGCAAAATGTAGTCACTCAACTCTCAATATTACTATTGTTTTTACTCCATAACTAATTCAAGTATATGTTTGAGATGAGGCACTTTTTTATTAGACTTCAGTCCAGACTAAAAAGCAATGATGAAGTGGAAGCTTGCTTATAGAAGGTATGACATATATGGTGGAATTCATGTTCTCTTTTCACCTCAAAGTTTTTTTTTGGTTTATGTACACATCGTTAAATAGGATAGCTTTTGTCAAGTACTTCAATATTCTTTGTGGATGTGCATTCTACATGCTCCTTTTACTCAACCAAAGGGATTTACTACAGCCAGATGCACTTAACCAATCTGACAAAATGAATATTATTACTACGTGACGGTAAAAAACCAATGAAGTTTGGAGCTTAATGTCATATTCAGTTGGACTACAGTGATACTTGTAAACTTAAGGAGAGAATAGGCTGGTTTGTTTCAGACCATAAATAACGATGGACATTTAGATTTCAATTGAGACCTTACCTACCACACGCAAAGATGAGTATGGATATATTATGATTGCCTTTCTTCCATGCTAGCCAGACGACCTAAGAACGTTTTGGTTCAGCTTCCACCCAACACATTTAAAATTTCGTAAAATATTTAAAACGTACAGAATGAGCAATTCATTCATGATACTTTGATTATTAAATATTTATTAAAAATAAAAGCCATCATTAATACAAACATGTTTCTACGGAAATACGCTTTTTAGTTCTGTACGTACAAATGCGACATTATCAACCACAACTAACTATTAAATCCTACATTTCAATACAAGCTAAATGAATTTAACTTATTTTCTTTGTCAAATCAGCAAATCCACAAACAAAATTGTAGGAAAAGAAAATATGAGAGGAATGAACTTTATGCAAAAACGTGGCATATGTGTGCCAACCACTTTTTTATGTGTGCGTATGTAATGTGTGATGTTGTGCATATTTTTTGACGAATGACATATTGATAAATTCTTCGTTTTAGTTGAAAATTCATCATGAAAATGAGATTTGCAAAGATTAATGGAGACAAATGTTGAAGTTTGTTTAGTTGCATTATTTATTAATACACCCAAAAAATATAAGTTTTTTCATTTGAACAAACAATGTTCAAGATTCCAGGTACGATGAATTTTGGTACTCATTCATCAATCGTTCTTCACTCATCATCATCATCAGCGTTTTATACAGAGCAAATATTTCATTGCGTTTTACGAGCAACAAGCTACTTGCAATGAGTGCACACTATCTGCTCACACGCAAATTAGCTCAAATAATTTATTCACCCTTCAGGCTATTTGATATGAAATTCTTCACGAATAGATTCGTTGGTTGATTTTTTTGTGTAGATCTTGGACACTCGTTTGCAAGCATCTCATTTTCTTCGCATCATGCGGGGTATACACAAGGAACCCTTGCATAATAAAATATAATCGACTCAAAACAAAACACCTGTTGGAAAATATAACTCTCACTCTTTTTTACTAAGAAATATAAATTTTGTTTGTGTGCAATAATTAGTAGAACAACATGCTACGAGGACGAGATCCTCATCAAAAGTACCCCTTGCTTCCACCTCCTCTCAAAAGATTTGATGAAGAGGATGATGTGGATCATCTCGGACAACTTTGAATCAGAATCACCTCAAAGTGAAGATTCACTCCTCCAGCACCATGGAATGAGCTACCAAATGAAGTAAGAAAGATAATTTCAATGGTTTTTGCATTTAAATTATGATTTGACAGAAAATAACTGTTTATAGATGTTGCACACAATATTCGAGCAACTTCAAAGCCTTGAATGTCGCCCTTACTTTAATGGGAACCTTTGCGAGCTCTGGAACAATTCGCCATGCATCCATTGGAGACAATCACTTTTGAAGTGCCGTGGCGTCCACCCCCGCTGGAAATCTGGAATGGATTCACTCTTGGAACAGGCTTGTTTAGAGGGCTGGACAAAGTGGAAACCTTGGTGTTCCTCATCCCCATTTCTCAACTCTGGGGTGACCTACGGATTCCCTATTTTGAAAGCTGCTGCCTCATCCAAAGGTTTCAACTTAAATTCTTCATTGTTTCCTTCATCCATCCTCGATAAAACTCACCAAGGCAATCCATTCCCGACCAAATCCACCTTCCTAAAATTTATAACGAGCCATCGTTTCCATTACGAAAGGAACGTGTTGATGAAAGTTGAAGAGTTTTTCTCAAACTGGGGCAATCACTTGACGTCCCTCACTCTCTGGTCTTTCACAACACAACAGGCTAAAATACGCCCAAAAGGTTTGCAGATAAATTCTTCAAAACACTCCAATTTGAAAGCATTGCTCAACGGGATGAGCATTGACCTTACCCGTTCCAAAAGCCTTTTGAGAATGAGGAAGCTCGGCTTCCACCTCTCTCCAAGCTGGAGCACGTGCTTATCACGGATGTCTAACTCTGAGGGAAACGATCCTGTTGCGGAAGAGCATAATTTATGCAATTGGTTCTGGACCCTTATAAACAGCAACTTGTTGGTTTAGAAACTGACTCTCACTTTGGAGGAGGTGGACATGAATCCCCATTAAACTACGCAAACTTGAAACAACTTAAAATGTGGATGCCCAAAGCAGTCGTAATGAAAGCGCCGCTTTCATGTCCGCAACTGGAACGGCTTTCTCATTGAGGGAGGTAGAGGAACCTGTAGTTGTGCACGGAGTGAAACAGTTCATATCACAGTTTTCCCA
>LJIJ01001359.1:0-47238 GCA_001718145.1 Orchesella cincta
ACTTTGAAAAGAGCTTTATTTCTTGGTCGGATCAAATCCACTTGTATGATGATTTGATATCATGCTGCTTGCTCCTCAGACAGACTATATTCATAACTTCATCCTGGAGGGTTACTTTACTCAGAAACGTGGAGTGAACTGAAATCCTGTAGAGTAGATTCATATTATGTACTTGTGTAGCTGTAGCACCTATGTAGTTCTACTAGAGTACAATGGAAATGACTTTTTTGTGTAATAATGATGATAGCTATACCGTTGATAACAATGTTGTATTGTATGAGAGATTTTGTGTAACATGCCAAATTCCCTATAATAATTTCAATCATTTTAGAAATCCCAGGAACAACCATGTATGTTCATAGGTAGACATAATATAGGTATTATCATAATAGTTCGTGGTCATTGTATTGTTGCTGCTCCCTGTTCATACTTTAACAGAGTGGAATTACCAAGCTCTATAAAAGCTCATTTTCTGAGGAAAATGATGATGATACCTAACAAAAAGGTGCTTAGTTGGGTAAGTATTAGTTGAGATCATTGAATGTTGAGTAAATGTAGCATTCTCAGAGTTGGAGTGAACAATCGGCAATCGGATCACCAAAGTTATGTGATGGGCTGGAGTTGAGATATGTTATAGAAGTGCTCACTCAAGCCAGGTCATCCTTACAAACGCACTTCATGTTCTACAGAGTTTTATGTGTTTTTACGAAGAATTCTTGAGGATTTTGTGGTGGTCACTTTCATTTAAGAGCTACAGTAGGTATGGCCGTTGTTTTTAAATCCTTTTAAATTATGAAAGTAATATTGAATATTGAAATAAGTTTTAAGAATATACATGCTTCAGATTAACTTTTAATTTAGAGCATATTTATGTATAAGGAAAAACAGCGGAAAAACTTTCTGTGATGACGTCAAAGAACCCTTAATTGATACTCATTAAATGTGTGTGTGATCAAAGTTCTGTTGTGAAATACAATGAATTATAAAAATTGTATTGGCAGTAGCTTATGCATGGGGTGGATAGTTAGATTATTAGCGATTTATCTAACAGAACATCGGTAAGTTAGCAGAAGGCAAGACGTTGCTACCTGCATTAAAAGAGTGAAAATGTACCAAATACTTTCTGGATGCAGTTTACTGACATTTGCATACATCCCCCAAAATAGCTCCCAGAGGACAAAGTGTGCAGTATAGTTGTGCATTTCAAGGGTTATGTCCCATGTTTACACTGTCACTGGGAACGATCCAAACCAAAAATGTAAACATGTGACGATGATCATGATACTGATGTCATAACCCTTTATATAAAGTAAACAGTTACATACATATTTGGTATTTGCAACGCTGTGTTTGAAATGTTCTGTAACAAACAGAAAAAAATCAACAGTTGCACATTTTCAATCCTTTCTCCACTCTCCTTTACGATTTCCAACTCTTTGATTTGAACAAGCCAAAGAGGAATTTTTCATCTCACCAAAAAGAAAATATCGATTTACTCTCCTCCTCTATTCAGATGAGATGCGTAAGCACACCAGACAAACACTGAGGGATTCAGGGAGAAGTTTGAGAGTGGAAAGCATTTATGGAAAGAATGAGCATAAATCTCGACTTTAAAACGGCACTAAATGAGAATTGAGCTGATGATGATGATGATGATGACGCGAAGAAAAAGTGAAAATAGGCAATTTCACATAGATTCATTTCATTTGAATAAAAGTGGCACAATCACAGAACTTTCTTTCGGGTCTGACTGCATCCCATCCCGGAATAAACCATGAAAGTTTTTATTATTCATGGTTGCTTTATTTATGCAACACATTTTCTTCCTTCCAGAGCAAAAAGTAGAGGAAACCCTTTATGCAATGCACCTAATTAATTGGAACATTTTAGAAAGGCAGAGAAAGAGGATTGGGATTTCATTTCCATCTTCCAAACATGTTGAGGAGGAGACCGATGATGATACTAATGATGATGATGAGGGAAAGGAAAAAGCGGATTGGAATTTCCGTATTGGCCAAAAAGCCAAAGATACTTAAAGCTCATTTAAAAGCAAAGGGAGCTTCCAGCGATAGGAGCTTCCATGCAAGCATTTTGACAAATAATATGAATGTGTTTCTAATGTGGGTGGATGTTGCTGTGATTTTTGAAACAATTTTTTCTCGTTACAATTTCAACTGCGTAGAAATAGTGGTAGTTAATGAAATACGCAGTGGAGTTATATTTATATACTCACAATCAGATGCCAGTAGGAAAAGTGGAGAAAGAGAGAGAGTGAGCCCCAAACGAACAGGATCATTATTGCTGACTGATTTCCCTCTGGGGAGTAAAGAGAGATGACGGGAGGAAAGCAATAATAATGTATAGCGGGGGAGAAGAGGATGTATCACTTTTCAAGTTGAAAACCTGAGTGTGGAAAAGAACACAAGTTTTGACTCAACAAGCTGTTATGTTTCACATGTTTTTGAGGAAAGTGAAAGAGCCTGAAACAATCTCTTTTCAATAAACGATGGATACACAGTGGAAAGTTTTGTGAGAGAGAAAGCAAGGGTATATCATTGTAAAGGTTCTTCTCAAATGAAAAAAATACATATTGCCAAGTTTTTACTTTCACTGACGACGAGTTACGCACATATTGTTTAATAAACAACAAGTTTTTCTCATCTCGGAAGCTTTTGCGTTGCTATTTGAGCTATGGAGGATGATGAATGCGTGCGATTTCAAGGAAAGTTTTATATTATTTCCTTCTGTGCAGCAACAAAGTAAAGTAGCAGTTTTGAAATGGCTCGGCTGAGCGAAGAAGATATGGAAAAGCAAGGCAACAGAGAATCAAGATAATCCTTGAAAAGTGGCAAACAACAAGATGAACGATCTCTCCATTTAAAAAACGAAGAGGGAGAGTGTTCTTGGATATCCAGAACGGACAAGACAACCGAGAGTGTTTCCATGCTTTGGACTGGCTCAACTTGGCTTTCTCTGTGAAGCAAGATAGTAAATGGGACGTAAATGGGGGTCCAGGCTCTAGTTACTTCGTCTCAATATGTATTCTTGTCTCGCTGTGAAAGTGAGAGAGTGGATGAAAAGTAGCTTAGCTTGTGTTACTTCATGATGATACCATGGAGGAGGCAACGAGAGTCTTTGTGTCGACAGTCGACAATGACGGTATCTCGTTTGGAGAGAAAGAGAAACGATGTCTTGTTGGAACATGTGCACATGCTAATGCAGTGAATAGGGAGGGTGGTGTGGTAGTATATAAATGAAGATGACGACGAGGACCACGACAAGTGAAATAAAATATGGTTCATTAGCGAAACTTAAAGTCTGGAATGGGATGTGATCATGCATGAAGAAAGAGAAAGACAAAGAAATTTTCAAAGTATAACATTCAACATTTGGTACTTATTTTATACCAAAATAAATATCTCTTATACTTTTGTTGAAAACCTTGCAGCAAGGAATGTTAAATATATTGAAAAATGCTGGAAAAATTGTATATACTACACTTTTGGATTGCAGGTTTTTTTTGCATGCAACTTACAAGTCTGCAAAAGGAGTAGCAAACAAAATAAACTTGTGCATGTTTGGGGATAACAAAAATAAATAGTTGAATTGAATTAAAATATCATTAAGGTAGGTCAACGCCAAGTTCAACGAAAATGAATTAATTGATATGATCAGATAAACCAGTACGCTCACAGAGTTTGAGATTTGCATGCATGTTTAAGATGGGCATGGTAAAGATTACAAAATCAAAGTCATCACATATAAGCAAATGCTCAGTTCATAGACATAATCATTTCCGCATTTGTTCCCAAGACGGAACCTAAAACGCCCATATTTGCTACGTCTTGAAATGCAGTAGCAAAACGAAGAGCTCTATAAACAGCAGTTTCCGTTTTATTTTCTACCAAGATTTACGTTACAGCTACCTTACAAAAATACCGTACATAACTGAAAGTCTGTACTCACATGTACATATCCCATGTATTTCTTACGCAAACATATTTCCATACTTGTACTCGTACCATCTTCAAACGTATCATTCTTCATATATTTCAATGTTAATGAGTTTTAACTAGAGATCAACATAATCTCGTTCATTTACAAGAAGGTGTCTACTCATTTTGACAAAAAAAGGTGTGACTTCCTCTTTACTGCAACCAGCCTCTTTCTTATCTATACTTGTGACGTGACAAGGAATCAACATTAAATTGAGATTAAGATCTACATCAAAATTTAGCCAACCATCATCGGACGTAACATGAAAGAAGAAGTGATGCAGACTTTGTTATAATTTAAACATCCCATTTTTTAGAATTAAAATGTTTAAGAGAGTACATCTCCGCACGTTTATGCTGTTTTTATTTGTCTAAATAAAAATTATTTTTAGGCAGACTGTTCCTGATACATTTAAAATAATATAAATAGAATACGAACTCCACTTCTCTGTTTAAAATTGATGGCTGCCCACTGAATATTAGGATTGTTAAGATAATGCATTTTGAATTTGCATGCATTTTGTCAATGCATATTTATCTTGGCATATTTTGTAGTTCATTTTAGCTCATTAAAAACTTACATTTAAAATACAATATATATATTTATATCACTAAAGTTATTACAAATCAAAAAGCATATGAATTGTTCTGCAATCGCAATTGTCGTGCGTGAGTATTTACGCGTCCCAGTTTCTGTGAGCTTCTTTTACATGTGTCTTCTTTTGCTCAGCTATTGCTTTGTGTGACTATGTAGGTGTAGAATGCAGAGTGATATGCAATTCATAAAGTAAACGCATCGCATATCGCATAGTATATTAAATATTGCGTTATTCACGCCATTGTGTATCAATTTTTGGTTCTTGACATGACACGACGCGTGCCATATGGCAATAAATAATTAGTGAGGAAGGTTCACTCAGTCCTGAGTGGGGTAGGCACAGGCACACAATTATTCCCAGCCTCTGCTGTTTATATCATAATCATTAAACAGCTATGCAAAGCAAAGCAATTCAATTGATTATTGTGAGAGGAATTTTTAACTCCTGCTATTAGCATTCATAACTTCGCCATCAGGAATACTTTGAATATTGTATCGTGTCAATTTTGTACTATTAACAGTCAATATTTTTTGACGATGTTTGTTATGAGATGTGGCTTATTAATTTATTGCTTCTTTGCTTTCTATACAGGATCGAATTGAATGTATCATTGCAAATGTGAAAATGAAATTAAAAAGTGAATGGAAATTGCATTAAGTAACACTTCAATTTTATAACAGTATATGCACTCTCATCCAACAATATTTAGAGGTATATACTATTAGTAGATAGTCGTGAGGAAAATGATTCTAATTTAAAAAATAATTTCAAATTATACACTCAGTCTCTATAAAATTAGTACATCAAACCAACCAATTTGAACATGAGCTGTGCCCAGTAATAAAATAATAGTGCATCGTTATTTTTTCATTCGCTCCACCTGAAAAAAACATAATAAGCTGCAACTATACAAGACTTGACCTGTACAGAACTTTAAAAAACTTGCACCTTCTTGGGGAGTGGCCCATATAGGAATATTTGTGTACATTTGGCAAGCATATCACTTCTTTTGCCAGCCAACCAATTGAACACATCCTTCCGGTCAGTACAGCAACACTAATAGACTACATTACACAACTATTTTATCCAATTTCATGCTTGAAATTTTAAAAAAAGCAAAAGGGCAATATTTCGAAGTGACCAGCAAAGAACAAAAGACTGTAAAATTTAAAAAAAAAATAATAAGATTTTCAGAGTCATGCTTGTCCTGTTTGCTCGTTCCCCTCCCATTACAGAATCTAACTGGATTTAATATCTTGTGTTCTTTCTTCATTATATCAGAAAGTACAATGCAGTTGAACACAAAATTTGTGATTGTGATGACAAGCCAACAGATTTGAAGATGATATATGGCCACATTCACAAAACAAGTGTTATGCATTAAACATTCTATTACGTATGATGACGATAGTGAAAAAATGCAAACGCACATGTAATCTTGTCATCATCATCATCAGTGCATGAATGCATGCACTCCCAGTCAACTCTTTGAAATGAATGAGAACATACATATTTAGAATCTCTCTTGCTGTCATCAGCATCGCTGCTAACAAGATAACTGAACACCATCTCTATCTCTCTCCCATGTTATGGCCCTTTTGCTTTGCATAACAATGCAAACAATCCCCCTTTAGAGTTGGCTTATGGGCATCACATATTATATGTTGAATTATGCATGCATCTCATAAACTCAATATTGCCAAAGAGCATTTAAACAAACAGTGCTAATAGCCCTATAAAATCCTTTTTTTATGAGAAGATAAAGGCAACTAGATGCTGAGCATATCAACGTAAAGCCTTGTATATTGTCATGAGCCGGCAGCAAAATAAAAATTTGCTTGCAGTAAAATATGATGTCAGATCACACACTACATTTCAGGATTGAGCGCTGCTGATTGACGTGAAAATGCCGGAACAAATAAGGAGTTTCTTATGCGTTGCCGATGATTTGCATGTTGAATGGGAGTTCACAAACCAAGAAAATCGATAATCACCACCAACAATAAGGCATGCATGTCATGCCATTTGTTTTTGAGTCATTGATTTATTGCTCATTAGATGATTACTTATGCCTAAATTTGTTCTGCTTTTTCTTTCTGGTGCTTCAGGTTATCATTATGCATGAAAGGAAGTAATAATCAATCATAATCATATGAAGACATGTATTTTAGCAAAATTTACCTGAAATTGGTCCACCACCCAGCAGAAGAAGAACACCAACAATAAGAGTAAATATGGACAAGAGATAATTATGATGTGTCCGGCATGGATTGACTGAACTTTTTGTTGAGGAGGACGAACAAAAATCTCGTTGAACTACTGGTGAAGGATGTCTTCTCCTCCCGGTTCTTCTCAGTCGTCTTCTGCTACTGGTGTTCCCTAAAGTTATCCTGTTGTGAGACATGACACTAGCAAACACCATGTGTGTCTTCGGATTTGGTTTCCTATTCCTTACAAATTTGCTTGCAGTAATGTTGGAACGAATTTTTTGACAAAAAAGGATCCTGCTGAACACAAGGTCACGATATACATGTGTTTTTTAGAAATCCAACGTCAAGAAATGTTTGAACCTGTCACGGAGCAGGATGTGTTATAAAGACAGATTTTTTTTGCATGAGTTGTAAAAATTCACTTGTAATGTCATCCAGAATTCATATCATATCTATTGTCATGCATGCATAAAACACTTGTCACAGAGTAAATATGAATGTTGAAACTGTATTTATTAACAATATTCCGTGTGGAGAAAGAGGGTTGGTTCCATGTGATATATGAACATGAAAACGCTTAAACAGCAGGAAGCTTCCCGACAAACCCCACTACAAAACAATATCCCGACGATGATGCTGGTTATGGTTTTATCTCCACGTTAGCATAACATGGTTTCATGTATATAAAATCACATCACGTTTCACACCATACTATTTACAACTTCCACTTGTTTACTCCGTAATGATGATGATGATGATAAATATTCAGCTAATTTTCAGCTGGAGCCGGATCTTCGGGGTCCATCAACAAAAAACAAATTGGGTCTAATTAACCCTTCTTCATAAAATGGAATTAATGAAGAATTTTTAAAACTTTCTTGAGCAGCTCTTCACCCTTTTTATTTCACTATTTCGAATTGTACAAATAGCAGCCACGGAGGAGATTGTGTATAATTCCTTGAGTAACAGAAAAAGGAGATTGGATTAATAAGAGTGGAGCTCACATACAATGCAATTGCATTGCATTTGCAAATAGAATTGACGACACGACACGGCACACGCTATATTTAATTTTATCAAGTGTGCCTCTCTCAACAAAGGACTTTTATCAAGGTATCCCGAACCAACTCGTGTCGTGCTTTACTTGTCATTCACTTTTCCTTTCTGTTGCATACGAGCACAAGCATTCTCTTCATTTCATACAAAAGTGTAATATTATGAATCAACCTGATTGTGATTGTATAACCATACAATCGTAATACCTGTTTGATGCAACTGAAGGGAAAAAAGTGATTGCGGAAAAGGGAATATATCAAATATTATGTGCCTATTGAGGATTGTGTCGAACTACTATCTACTATATCTATATTCGCTATGCTTCTTACTTGACATACATAACGGTTTGTAATGCAATTGCAATTGGGACTGTGGCTTTGGTTCTCCTCACCTCAACTTCAACACCAGAAGAATAAGATGATGATGATGACAGGAGGACAGGTGATCTTATTTTTTCTCAGGATTCACATTGAAACGATCATGATCAGAGAGAGTCTTCAGCCGCAGCGACAAAGAGTACTATATTATGCACAATATGTAAACTCGTGTCCATTGAGACTTTGCAAAGTCCCTATAAAGCTCACGAAAAGCTTTGAGAGAGCGAGAGTCTGACTGATGCTGAAAGAGAGGACACTGACGATGAGTGCATAATATTAAAAACACCAAAAAATAATGTTTGCTTCAGCTCTAGGTTATACGTAGAGAAGAGATGTGTGTGCTATGCCGTTCTTCAGTTTTTTTAAAAGTATTTTTCCACGACCACTGCTATAGTTTGAGGGAAGTAAAGTGCGGCATGGCATGGCATGACATGGGTACATAAAACTGTTGTTTTTTTATTCATTCGCAGAAACGTCTCTTGCAGTCAACTCAAGATGCAAAAAAATATAACTTGAAGGGAACTACCATATTATTCTTGTTGGGGATGACAAGTGAAATCCTACGAGAGTGACTGCTTGCTTATTTGTGCAGACAAATGCAAACGTGCATATTATAAACATACACAAAATCACGTAAGGTATTATGTATTATTATTTAGTACCAAAAAAAGACTTCCTTTTTTCTAAGGTAGACTGCAGACTGCACTACTCCTCATTCTCTATGCTATTTCCTTTTTTCAAGCTTCAAGAGTCATGTTATGCATGCAAATGTTGGTGTAGATGGATAATTCTTTTTTTGTACGAATACATTTTATTTGCACTTGCTACCTTTCTATAATAATTGAAAAAACAAGAGAGCTTCTCAGCTATACCTCCTGTCAATTCGTTTTGTTAATGGTGCTTGGGGATGTGGACACTATTGTACTTACGCAAAGAGCAGCAGCACTATAGTTTTTTAATGAAGTACGAAAGGACAAACTATTCAACCATTTGGAGTTGACTTTGTAGCACACAAACTGCACAATCACTTCCACTCACCTTCTCGGCTAAACAATCATAATAAAAGTAGATATTCAGCCCAATCGGTTGGATTTCGATTAATGTCAAAAAATGAATGACAAAGTGAGCAGCTTAAATTTGCTTAGTAGTCCTCATTACGTATATATGTATACATACATATACGTACAAGAATATTGATATAGTTTATCATTCAAAATATATATTTCATTGTAGAGAGTAGACTATTAGAGAGTATACTTTTGGAAAATTATTAGTAGTTAGTCAAATGAGGTTTTTGTTTTATTGTCGGTTGACCAGACTATTACGATGATTTTATTGTCGAAATTCAACGTGTTTTTTATTGGCTTACATAATTGGACTGTAGTGTGTAGTAGAGATTACACTATAATTTGTAAAAACAGATAGAGTTTACGAGAGATTATGAATGCATTTTTGTGCCAAAAGACTCCTGTGGAATTTGGAACGGAACGGAATGCTCAAATATCCTCCAGGCTACGGTCTTGGAATGCCCCAGGGACACGGAAAACTGCAGTTTGTCTACGCTAATGAATTTGTATGGGATACTCTCACATATTTTTTGTATAAAGTTTACATCTTAATTTGAAATATATTATTGTCTTTTAAAAGACAAACTGTTTGTGCTTAATAAGGCCACAATATTAATTTCATTTGCCAACGTAATTTTTAATCACGACCGGCTTCCTCTTCTTTCTTTTGCTCAGATAGTTGAGCTGAAATAACCTGACTTTTTCCTGAATGAATTCTTTGCTTATCCTCAGAGCATCCACGCTGCTCAACCTCCGCTGCTGATGACTATAATTATTATTGTTGGATGATGAGCACTGACGATGAGATTTTGAGTTTCTGTCCGTGACGGTGGTCAAACCGTCACCTGAAGCGACACCACAATTTCCACCACTAGTTCTCCAACCAGCAGCACTAAAACTGTTTTGTCTTGAGCTGTTATTACGCTGACAGTAATAACAGTTTCTTTCTGGGTTCTTGCTCAACAGTGACTGTGTTTCTTGGAGTGTGACACTTGCAAAAGCTGAGGATGAGGAGTCATCCTCCGAGGACGAGTAGTCTTCAGAAGCTGCTGCTGCAGTTGTCGAAGTCGTGTCGAAAACTATATCACAACCACATGCACCACCACCAACACCACCAGATGCTTCTAGGTCTGCTTCAGAAAAGTCTTTTTTGCTCAAAGTTTTTGTAGGGTTGTTGCGTTGTTCACGATGATGATGATGATCCCTCTGGATTTTTCCTGGAGGAGAAAACTCGGCTTGAGCAAAGAGTGTTGGGGTTGTTTTTTGCTCCGTTTCTAGCTCACACAAAAAGTTGTGGGAACGAGGAAATTCTGGATCATTACTTTCACGTGCTGGATGATTCTTCTTATGGGGAGCTACGACTACTCCTCTAGGTTGCTGCCCTGTTGCAATTTGTCTGTTGAATAAAGATGTGCTGTTCCGTGATGACGTATCCTCATCCGGGAGATCTTGAGGTGGTTGTGGTTCATGTTGATGCTCACTGCTACTACTGTTTGGGGAGTCATTATCGTCCACCTGTTCATCTTGTTGCCAGTCACATTGACACAGCCAACAGCCAACCATCAGCCACACGAGGCCGAGTAGTGTGTGGGGTGGCAAAGGAAATGACAGGGGAAGATGAGGAACCGCCACCCTCTCCACGAACCTGACGAAATGAACCAATTTTCTGATACTAGGCTTATCCGGAACTCATCGGAGAGCACTGAATCACTCTGATTGAAATTTATTGTGTAATAAATTGACTTTTTGAGACGTTCTGGAAACGACGTTTGGTATCATTCAACTTTGCAAGGTCACACAAGCATTTTGGACAAGACAAATATTTTGATGATGATGATGGATGTTGACTATGCACTTGTAATACATTAGTGTGGCAAGTGGGTGTACAAGTGTATTATGTAAATATGGACGTAGTACGCCCGAAAATCAGGTCAATTAATGGATGAGCACGTAAAGAAATGGGTAGGAGAGAGGACGAAGAGCAAGTGTGCAATACTTAGCGTTGTTCCCAACAGAATAATAATAATAATATATTCTGCCGGAGATGAGGTGCCAATATGCTTTTCTAGAAAGGGGGTAGCCGCGTAGATCTAGTGCTTTCTTGGTGAAAATGTGACTAATTTGCTGGTTTTGTTACAAAGCACAAAGTCCAACTGGACTGTATCTGCCTTTGCCCATAGTTTACTCTTTCCTACCAAGTGGTAGTAGTAGTGGTATGATAGTACACATCCAAGCGGCCTTCACGCCTCAAGAAGGGGGGTAAAAAAGGGAGGTTCACCTTCAACCATCCTTACTTTGTTATTGTGATGAAAGGGTCGTCTAACCTCCTCGTCGTCGTCGTTGCTAGCTTCCTTCAGCCTATATATCCGACCACGGATATCATTTTTGGGACACTGCACTGCTCCATGTACATAGGATTGTGCAGCAGTACGCAGGAGCAGCAGCGTCCTGTTCTCCTTCTTTCACTTTCGCTTCCCATACGAATATTTTTGCACCCATACATACATTCTTGGCTATGGAGAATTTTAAACGGGAGAAAGTCGTAAAAAGGGTATCATTCTGTGGGATTGGCTGGTGCACCATCCTGGAGGATGGGCATCACAGCGGCACTTCGCACTAGAGAACAGCAAAGGGAAAATACAAGGGTATTCCTCACTCGTTTTTACTACTTTCCCATGCATACGTTAGAAATGCGAAGCTGATGATGAGAATACTTTATGTATCATCATAATCATAATGTAATGTAGTTGGCCATGCTTTCTTGCTCACTACTTACAATATCCTGAAAACTCGCAAAAGAAAAGCTGGAGCTGGCTTGACTTGATAAATATGACGTGGTTGCATGTACACTGCATATAAGCTAGAAAGAAATGAGATGACGAATGAATAGTCGTCGTGTAGTATAATGATCAAATTGATGATGGCGACAAGGCCGATTACATATTATCCATTATGAAGATGTTTGATGATAGTCATCATATTGCCGACCTTTTTTCGTGGGGAAAATCAGTCACGATATTCCGCCAACAAAAATGGGTTTATGATATAATAAGGAAAATAATATACAGGTTTGTTGCAAATGCTCATGTCATGTCCAGCAAGACTAGGACGATTAGGACTCAATTTTAAAATGCCGGAAATTGTGTACGTTCTATTAAAATCGGACCACGTCGGACCATCATAGATGAATTAATGTGTATATTTATTTGTGCATTTTACTAATCTGTTATCACTAATTTCTCAGTTAAACCAGTCACAAAATGTATCAAATGTAAAAAACTTTCTTTTTAATAAATCTGTAAAACTATGTTTTCAAAAGATTACTGCAAATTACAAATTAGTCTTGTCTTAGGTTTTCGTAACATTGGCAGATCATCCATAGGAAGTCGTCTTGTGTGTCACTGACATAATCGGATTGCATTTAAAACAAAGTAATTGTACCATGTGGAATTTTACCAGGAAATTTCAGAAGACGATCGAATTATTATCACAGTATATTTACAATAAGCAATATTCAGTTAAGGTTGTAAAAATTCCCAGGTCTCATTCCCATAAAAAATGGGCAATCTCCAGGAAAACGTTTGAAATCTCAGGAGATGCAATCAGAAAAAGATCAAAGCACATGTATATTTACATAAGCGCTTACATAACGCATCCCCTTGCTATCTTGTTTTTTATTTATTTCCTGGTAAAACAAATAAATAAACCATCTGCTCCGCTGATCTTTTTCTTTATATCTGGTCATAAACTTTTTTTAAAGTTAGCTAATAATAATATTCTTTATATTTAATAGCCATTTCTCCCATATTTAAAATAGAGTGCAGTAGATCATAAAATAAAACAAGCTTCTACCTTTTCTTTCCATCTTTCCTTTACAAAAAACGATTACAAAGATATTATATTTCATAGTTGCTTCTGGTTGATCCCCTCTCTTCTGTGAAAGTGGAGAAAGTGGAAATACACTGGGACGTGTTTCAAAAAGGGGGAAAAGTTGCACTCACTTTTATTCATGGTGAGCACGATCATCATGATGATGTTGAGAAAAGGGAGAGAAATCTCTCAAGTGGAACGAGTAAAGAGTGAGAACATAGTCAATATATTAGATTTTCTATAAACCCAACCAAAGAGAAAAAAATAGTGAAGTCTGTAGTGAGCTACTACCACTACTACGCCTGGAAAAGCCAACCTAAAAGCAGAGAATGGATGCAGAGCAGAAGAACTGAAATTTTATATGATCTTACGTATTTGCAATATATGATTCCACATAATACGTAAAACGTAATAGCACAGCAGTAGAAAAAGTAGTATTATTGAAAAGAGATTTGAAAATCAAGTTTTTCCTTGAGCCGTGTATTTTCCCTATAAATTGCGTATATACACATCCCCATAAAAACATTACAAATAGGAATACACTCAAGGGAAAGTGAGGCTGAGTTTGGTGGGGCTGGAGCCATGCAGTCTGCTTTGTTCCAAAACTTTGTATTTTTTAGTAGTACAGAGTAAGTTGAGTTGCCGATTCGTTTCTGTATGGGATTGCTACATATATTGAAATATAACATGATCATGATAATATGACAGTATGCATGTGTATGAGTATGAGCAGGGGTGGAAAAACTGGAGAGATTCCGGAGGACTGCTGGAACATTTACTCTTTCCCTTTCTTTATATTACTTCCGGAATATCTGGAGAGAATCCCAGCATAAGAGTAAAAGAGATGTGCACAACGGCGTTTTGGAAGTCGATGTCGACCCCGTTTGGAAAGCCCAATGGTATATTTCATTTTTCCACGGTTTGGTTTACCAAGCAACCGAAAAGCTCGGTGGTGGTTGCACGGTGGGGTCTTTGGATCATCATGATGATGGTGATCATGCCTTCCCAGAGTTGCTACCTAACAATATACTCATGGCATGAGTCTCAGCTCTCTTTTCGCTTTCCCATTTCCTCCGCATCACATTCACTCCATCAGACTAGGTTGTATTCAAAGGAGAACAGGCTAGCACAAGTCCCGATACGGATGAGTCCACAAGAGAGATTGAGCTGTAGAATATATGCCGTTCCTCTGCAGGCTTGTCTCTTGTCCCGGGCCCCCAATATATATTCGTTCCCAATGTATTTTATCCAGTTCACTAACACACTACATTATAAGTTTATCATGTGAAAAGCTTGAAAATGAGAGAGAGAAAGGAAGAGATTTTCGCTATGATCCTTTCCCAACACGTTTTTATACCCCCAAACACACTTATATCCATCCACACATGGGAAAAAATTTATTCCTTTTTTTGTTACCAACAACTAATACGATCCTCATGTTCTTCGCTTGGTTGCAGTTGCGAAAGTTTTTTCTCGCCACTTTTTTCTAAAAACTTTCCCTCTTTTTAAATTCTCAACCAGAGCACGTTCCATCCGTACCTAATATACTGCCGCATTATGTAATGTAATGTAAGGATATCTATGTGTGGTGGTTGCGTTCTCGTGGTCTGGTTTGAGGCTTGATGATATTATGATATGAATCTGTTTTCAACTTTTGAGCAAAAACTTTTTTTTACTGTTCTCATTCATTTTCTTTAGTTTAAATCTAAAACCCTTTTTTTACAAACTTTTCTCCTATTTTTGTTTTTTCCGAAAATGGAGAGAAAATAAATGGGTAAATTGGAACACATTCTATTAGATATATATACGATTTGAAACTGTTAAAGCCCCCTTTAAATGTCTTTTTTGACAATGATCCTATCTGAACATGGAGCGGAAACCGATCAGGAACAGAAGATAGGAATGAGTGGAGCATAAAAAAATGATGCTGATGACCATGTCATGGCCGAGTCCATCGATCATTTTTTATTTTTCTCATCTTCTTTAGTTTTGAACAAAATAAGTAGGATTGTCTGAGAGAAAGAAAAGTAATTTGGTCACGTATCGATTCTCCTGCTCATAATTGCGTATCGTATCATTCATTCAAAATGGTTTTTGCGGATATCCTAAAAACTCTTTTTCCAGGGATTCAGCTCAATCCTGAAATATTAGTTGAATCCAAAGTAGCTGTTTGAAAATGTGGTGTGGTGGGTATCGATAAGTTCAAAGAGGTTTGTCACCTCATCAATATATCTGCGTTGGATTACACTTCCTATTTCTTGGAAGAGAAGGTTTGGTTCTGCTGTTCCTGAGCAAAACATACAAAAGTAAGTAATATTCTTCATTTAATCTTGACGAAAGGCTGATGCTGGTTTTTGGTAGGCGAAGAAGTAAAATGTTTTGCTGGAATTGGACAGGAGGAGGAGGAAGGGACTTTGTGACGGAAAAGGCTTTTTCTGGCTTATGCTCGCTACTCGGATTTCATTGCGTTTTATTGGAAGGGATTTTGTTGATTTTGGCTGACAGCAGAATATTATGAAGAAAAGTGAAGGGAATAGCAAGAAAGGTTTCCTCTTTCTTGTGTTTGTGCGTGGGTTTCTGACCACGACCACTGATCTGCGAAAGTTACTACAGTTTTTGTGTGTGCTCGCTTCTAGGCATGTTTTTAGGGTTCGCAGTTGCAGAATAGACATTAGTCATTGAAAGTAAATATGAATCATTGAGACTGAATGATAGTAGTAGGCAAAATCGAGAAAATGAGAGGATTGGAATGGAGTCAAGGTACTAAAACTGCTGTGGGTAGCAGGAATTACGAGGTAAAATATAGCGGAGATTGGCATGAATTAGGATGAGTGGTTTCAAATAGCAGGTCTAGTTGATGAAACTTATATGAGCCAAGGTTGAATTTTGATTTTAAAAATAAAATTCGGTATTTTACTGCAAAGTACAAACACTCCGTATAGTTAATTAATTATTTATTTGGGGAACCACATGGGTGGGCAATAAAGTGAAAATGGGATGAAGGTTGACAATGTGCTAATTTGGATAGATAAACTGATTAGGTGCTGGCGAAATAATATCCGAACTGCTCTTCTGAATTTAATGTGACAACATTACAAAATCATACACCAATAAGATTTGATCTGCCTAACTATTCATTAAAATTAAGCCATGCAGATATTATGTGGACTTTAAAGTTTACAAACATATATTGTTAGTATGATTTTTAGCTGTTGAAAGTATGCCAGAGCAGGTAAGGTATTAAAACATGGCCTAAAACTGATGATGTACCTTGTACTAAATTCAGCAGCAGCCCACAATTCCTAATTATAAATTCAAACTTTTCAGTTTTTACGATATGTTATGTCACTTCCATGTGTTTTCATACGAAAAAGATGTGGCTCTACTCTACCTATATAAAGCTTCGTGTTTCAAGCAATTGACATCATCAGATCGATCAGGAAAGCTAAAAGTAAACCTGCTAACTAATAGAGTTAAACTCGGAAATATTCAAATATAAAATGTCACTCCCGTTAAAAATTTCAGCCCTTTTTCTACTGGCCCTTGCTTTTCACTGGTCTACCTCAACTATAATAGTTCTCAGGCCGCGACCACAAGAGCCACCTCCACAACCTCCAATGACAATGAGTACGACTACAATGGCAAATTGTATGCCATCAAACTCCACTAATTGCACAGGTAGAAATCGTTCAAACTACACTAATTTAATCATACATTTTGGAGAAAACAAGAGGGCAGCTTCTATTTTATGGTTTCAGAAACTACAACTAGTCGACCTTATCAGCCTCCACCATTTCCAGGTAAATAAAATTTCAGAAATCTCACAGACATCAGCATTAAACTATCAATTTATAACGTTTAAAGTATTTTCATTTCTATTATAGCGACACCGCCTACATCAAGACCGAGTACGGAAAAGAATTTATAGATAGTTTTCCAAGATTTATTTTAATTAACCACTAATCTTTCTTTTTAACATGTTTTGACCTGCAGATTTCAAGGTAGAATTCATTCCCCTGGGGCAACTTCTATTCGGCTGAATAATTCGTACATGTAACGAAATTGGACAAGTCATTTTATCTTTTCTGCACTGAATGCGTCAATTCGAGTAATCTTTTATAAGTAAATGTAATAGCGATACCAATAGTCATCATTAATGAGATGAATATTTAATTGTAAATTATCACACACAAATCCTAATTATGATGAAACTGAATTAAAATTAAAATCTTAAACGATGATTATGATGAATATCATCAATGATTTCTTCTTCCTCATTTGCATTTCCATCTCCATCCTCGTCGGTATTTGAGAAGGAAAGCCAGAGAATAGCATACAAGACACCATAAACCGTAAAAATGATTCCCAAAAACATCCACCGGTAATGCGAAATGAAACTAGCAAAGTACAAATATTCCACGACTATCCTCATCATGGTCATTTTAAGATTTTCCGAGTAAGTCAGCTCGTAATGTGGATTTAGATAATATTTTGCTTTTGATTTCGACATTCGAATTCTCATAGTCTTCTTCTGCAGCTCAGGTGGAGGTGGTGGTGGGGCTAGTGTGGAACTGGGTACTACTCCAGGTGGCAAGTATTCAGCTTCCAGAGTGGCTGCAGCCCATTCTGTTACCAAAAACATGACAATCGCTATCACCAGTTTGAGCTGAAAAAAAACATAGTTTATCATCAAATCTCGTAGCAAATTTTACATGCCAATTCAGTTATGTGATATTTGTAATTACAAAGACGTATTGAATCTTGAATCGCCCTATCTGTTTATCCTCCTTTTGAACAATTCGTAAAAAGACGAAAAGTAGCAGGAGCACAAACACAATCGTCGGATGCCAGTCGATGAAGCTAAGGAAAATGGATAGAAATGCAGGAAACAACGCATAACGCAAGGGAATTAAGATCTCGTGCCACTAAAAACGTCAGATAAGCTGAAATCATTCACCTATAATTTGGAATTAGTATAGTGCTACTCTCTAACTCAACTTACAAATATCCTCCTATAACCCATAAGAGCGGTCCAAGAAATACTCGACAAATCGCATTCAAATTATTCATGTGCATTCCTTCATGATCCGCTATGATGTCACCATATTTCATTGTTTTTCTCATATTCCAGGCCATAGCCTGAATTAGAATTTGAATAATAACATCATAAATTGTAAACCGATTAATTTCCCTGTGACCATGTGAATTCAGAGTGCATAGTCCAAATACAGCGACTCCAAAAAGCAGCCGCTGACTTGGCGGAAGTGTGACTTCAAAAGACGCTTGTGCCAAGGAAGAATACCGCTCTCGTGTCCCTGAATGAATGTACATACATATTCTATTCTCTGAAGCCTCTGCTGCCACCCATTCTTATTTGGATGGAGCGCATCGCATTGCATTTTTTGATTTCCTTTTCTTTTGAAACGTTACCCATTACTTGTATTACCACTGGAAAAGCAAATAGTGAAAGAGAGCCTGGTAACAACGAAATGAGACTTGATTGCTATTCCTAGCTTGAAGGGAATTGGAAAGGAAAAGTGAAATGGGAGAGAGAGAGGCAACCATAAGCAAACACGGTGGCAGAGTTGTTATATACGTATATCACGTCTTTTTTCTTCATTTTGGCATGGGACACTATTTCTCCAGCCCAAGTTCGTTTTCCCCATTTCCAATCCTTTATACCATTTTGGGTTGGTATGCACTACTGCCACTGCCATTGCTTTCACTAGAGAGAGTCGCATCATCAGCTCAAATCGAGTGTGAACAAGAGATAAGCGTGTCGTCTCATTTTACTCGGCGAGTGAGAGAGAGTTTTTTCGTCTTGATGACATTTCCACAGGAAAATGCATTGCACATTGTAGTCAATCTTCACACTCAAAGAGCTACTACTACCACCTTCTTTGACAATCTCTTGGGGTGCTTTCTTGGCGGAGTAGAATGAAAGTGAAAGTGCTCATGATTTTAAGCTTTCATCATCTTCCTCTTCCCCGTCTACATATATAAATGTCTGACACGCAAGATTCTCGTTCTGAGACTAATAATTTGTCCGGTTGACTGAACACTTTAAATGTGGTGCATAAAATTGAAATTCTGAGAATTGTCCATGCACATTTACAATTTCAATATTAGGTACATTAGCCGAAAAAGCCCTAACCAAGAATATGAAGCTTATTTTTGTACCCACAAAGAGTGTTCGACTCGATGAACAGGCTCCCCTTCTTGAAGAACAAAATCCGCTGGAACACTTCTATTTGCTCCATCTCATGCGAAGCTTCCACAAGATAAGAACCGACTTCAGTCGTAGGAGCTGCAACTTCCAATGCGAATGGATGAATCGTAAAGATTTTTATGAAGCACTTTGTTCCATTGCAAGAACAACTTTGTACACATCTCCCCATCAAAACCCGCAACTTCTCCTTTGGATTTTGGGCATTGTATGTACAAGATATTTTAGGCATATATAAAGATAAACCAAACCTTTGAGAGCATAACATCAATTTTGAGTTTGCTAATTTCTGGTCAGTCACCAGTTCAACTGATAAGCTATTTTGTTTAGTTTCTCTAAAAATTATTGTTGAAGTGAAATATCGAAATCATGAGTCAATTAGCAACTCAACCACCTCCAGTTGATCTCGAGCTGAAAAAGGTGAGGACAAAGGAACAATTAGTTTTTGGTTAATTACAATGAAGGTTGATAGTTGTCAATTAAATGTTATTACAATTATTGTGTTTCTTATGATTGTTGTGCAGGCTCTGGCTGAATTAAAATTGAAAATGATTGATACCAATCAAAAGATCAAGTTCTCAGATGCTCAGATTGAAGGCTTGAAGAGAAGTGTCCTCCACAAGACCATAACTGATAAGGAGATAGCAGTAAGTTGTCGTCAAAATAAATTGTATAATAAATTTCCGGTGTGATTGTAGTCTGATATAAATAATTTGTTTATAGAAATTAACGTCGGAAACACGTGTTTACCAAGGAGTTGGAAGATGCTTTTTCGCGTCGACAATTCCTGAAGTTCGTGAAGGAATAGCCAAGTCAGTTACTGATCTTAATGAAAAAGTTCAGGTGTTTGAGGTATGTTAGCGAATACACATAACTTTTTACTGTAATGTAGTAGTATATAATGATTAAAGGATTGAATTTCGGCTTGATTGCAGAATAATAAGGAGCACCTTGAACGGGATCTGAAGAGTAGTGAGAATGCAGTCAGGGAGTTGGTTAATCAAAGAAAGAATAATTAATTTTAATAACTAGATACACACACACTGACTGTTTTTACCTGCTAAGACCTAACGTTTATAACACAACACACCTAACTTTTCGTTTCATTAATAATATTATGCAATACCATAAACAGTAATGTAACTCAACTCAACTCAACTCAATTTTTTGATTTGCAAAGATTTGTACGGCTTTGAATTTTGAATACGTCTTAATTATTAAAATTTCACAATACCTAAGCTATACTTAATAAAATGTAAAATAAAATACATCCAAATGACACAATTATATAGAAAATGCATTCACGATTTATTGGCAGTTCTGGTTTACATTGAGATTCATTCTGTATAAAAATTTATAATACAAAAATGGGTTGACAAAAGCATTCACTAACGAAGATCAGTATTTTCATTAGCTGCGTTTGAACGAGCTCGGACATTTGCCCCTTCGTCTAATTTCCAAGTGTAAAATGTATGAAAGAACAAATAGGACAAGAAAAAACAGACAGCTACAAACAAAACAATAAGAAAGTAGTGCCATATTTTAAGCGCCTGCCGTGGAATAGGTATTCCTGTAACCCGAAGAAAGAAGAATGTTTCCAGAGTCCTGCAATACGTGAACCTATTGTAGTCCGTGTTCAACACAACAGCTCGGAAAACGAATATCTGATTACGCTGTCGCTTGAACTTTATCGAATTATGATTCGAGAGGTTGAATAGGTAAAAGAATGTGGTACTCAATTGATAAGGAAATTCTCTTGAGCTCTCATCCTAGAATGTCAAGAAATTACATAATATTATTATACCTACAATGCAACTACATTGACAATATAAGTTACTACAAGTCATTAAAACACTTACGCTTTCATCAAAACAGTTTTCATAATATTTGTACACGTTTTCATGTGGAGAAGTTCCTCTGCCAATATATGACGAAGTGTTCAGTAAGCTATCGTACCAAAATCCTCTGAAAACGTTAAACAGCAATTTTTTGTTTACAGCAGGAGACTTTGTTACATTTTGAAATTTTTTTAAAGTGATAAAATTTTGTACCCAGTACTGAAGCAACCAGCATTCAAGTTATTAACAGAGACATTAAATTCTTTCGATCCCAATAAATCATAAAGTATCACGTTTCCAGTCACACGTCTTGTCGACACAGTTAGAAATTGTTCAAATTTAGGGAAGAATAAATCTCGATACGACACTCCAAACAGGTTGTAGTTAATTGCACGATCACTTTTGTACAAGTTGTAGTGTGGGATCTAAAACCAAAAGTTAATATAAAGTAAATCCTTCTGTTACAGGTTACAAACAACAGTGATTATAAAAATTACGGAAGCTGATTTATCAAACTACCAGAGTGTTGTACACACAAACCATATTAAAGTATCGACTTACTTTACAATAAGTTTTATTACAACCCGGCAGGCGATTGACTTGATGATGATTCACTTGTTTGGCAGGTAACCAGATTTCGTTACTTTCAGGGTGGAATTCCCACACTAACTTACTGTCGGTCACGTTAATACGATAAAAAGGAGCCGTCTACAAAAAATGATAGAATTATGAACAGTATAATTTTAAAAATTCCAAGTCTACTAAAGTACCAGAACACACAGGCTAAAAATACCTCAGCAATCAACTGCAACCTACTAAATGTATTACATCCAACGTTGAACTGTGTAGTCTGAAAGCACAATATAAATGGGCAACCGTATGAAGATTAAAAGAGGTAAAACAAAGGATTCTATAAGAAAATAGAAATATGATATTAACTATTAACCTTAAAGAAATCGGTATTTTTACATCGTAAATTGACTATCGCAGGTTTCAATGTGATGCTAAACACTGTCGACTTTTCTCTTGCTCGTACTTCATCAAAGTCTAAATCTTGATTTGCAGTATCCAGGTTTTCGCTGGCTCTCAAGTCTTCAAATTGCTAACATAAAAATAGCATCATTTAGCAAACAAGACATCAACTCACTCATATTTTCTTGGTGTAATGCAGATGTAAAAAACTTACATAATCAGTCAGTCTGAAACTAATGTCGATTACTTTTCGGATAGTGGTCAAGCCTCTATCTTCTACCACAAAAGATGATACCTACAGGAAAAGGGTAAATTAAAGACAGTGCATACTAGATGATATTTTTGAACATGATAATTCGGGAGAGAAACATTTAGACTTTTGAAGAAACATACTTCCACTATGACACCAATGCTAGGCTCAAACTCTACGATCAAATCGGCTTCAGAAGGTACAGCTTCTCCATGATAACTTATTTCCCCAGTAAGTCTTGTAGCAAATCCTGTGTAACATGTAACATACAACCAGATCAGTCACTACATTCTTGAATCATGAAACCGGAGAACCTTGCTAGACAACGTCCATTATACTACTTACCAACTTCAGCGTAATCAAATTCCCTATTGTGCAGGGTAAAACTATTAAATGGACAGACGTCTAGTTCATCCTCATTGCCAGCAGAGTCATTTGAAGCTCCAGTTGGAGGGGAAACCTGAGCCTCCGGGTGCATGGACCGAATAGCTTTCAAACTGCCGTGCAGATAACCATTAAATGAAGTACCAAGCAAACTTATCGATCGCAGTTCGTCCCGAGGGAAATAATCTGGAAAGCAACGAGTTACATCCGTTGCTTCTTCGTCACATCCCGGTTCGCTCGTATAACGTTTCGGGTCCTTGGTATAGCGTGCAACATCCTGACACTTAAAGGGGGCCGTTTTAAGCCTGTTTAAACGCAAACATGCCTTCTCTGGATGAGGAGTTCTGCATGGGTTTAAGTACCCTGGGTCACGGCATGGTGCTCGAACGTCATTAGCTATTAACACAATAAAACGGCCAAATTGTAAAAACTCCATTATCTCTACACGAGTCTACTTAAAATATGGCCAAGTTCATACTTAAAACAACTTTATTGACATATGATTTTTACCGCAAACTTTAAGCAAAGTAATATTGTTTGCAGTTTTTTCAACGCTTGGTTGTTCGATACATAGCTCGTCATCATTAAGGGATGCACCTCCATCAGCAGTATGGCAACTTGGGAATGGTGAATGTGGTTTGACATCATATTTTCCGTAAACTATCTCGCCATCCGGAGTTACCATTTGAAAAATATTGTCATTCTGAAAAAACGGCCTTACTTCACGAAGGCCTTCAAGAACAACAACTGAACCAATTGCAATTGACTGAGGAGCAGGACTGTCATCCGTTTTAACACATTTTTCATTGTCCTGGACGAGATGTCTACTTGCTTTTCTCCACAATACCGATATAATTCCTTGCTCTGATACCACTGCATCATGTAAACTACACAAAGAGAAGAGAGAATTATTATTTTCTCAGTCAGTGTACAAACGTTAGTACGAGAGCTGAATGTTAAATTAAACCATTATTGTTTTTCAACGAACTTTTTATTGTCGACTCCGTTGAAAATAATAGATGATTCTTGGAACTGTAAAACTGTTGTCTTATTCGTAGATATAGATGATGGAGATGATTTTACATCAATTGTAGACCAACTAAAATAGTGGAGTGGTCGAGCATACCTTCCATCCAATGACGATACCACAAACACATTTCCCAAATGTATGACCTAGCATACATCATACTCATACGTAATCATCGAAAGCTTCATCCACCCATATCAGTATACTTTGATAAATACAGAAAAGAACAAATAAAATTATGAGTTGCTTACAAAAGATGTTACTGCTGTATTGATTGGAAACAGTTTAGGTAAAAAATCAACCATTGTTTTGCCCTTTAACTCTGCCGTATTTTCTTCTTCCTCAAGAGGATCTCGGGAGTTAGTGAAAGGGATTTGAAATGACTTAGGTCGTATCAATACCATTCCAGGAAATGGTATGATAGTGTCCAAAACTTCGTCTACTATACGACTGTCTTTTGAAAGTTTTACTTTGAAAGGGAAGTTTGTGGAACTAACAGTTGTAATTAGTAATTGAAATGGATTCTTGTTTATTTCCTCCGACTGAAATCTGGCAGCAACAATAAACTTTCTTTCAACAGGAGTAAATGCGACGTCCACAATTTCTGTTTGTGCCAAAGCAGAGGAAACGCCTTCTAGCCCTTGCCTTATTAACAACTAAAAGTACATTAAATACATATATTTTAATAAATAGAAAATTAGCTGCGTACACACGAACTTTGACTCAAACAAAATGGTTTTAATTCAGAATTTAGAACAAGTACTTTTGGAATCCGGCCAAGATTTGGAGCATCAAGGACGTACACAACTTCTTGGTTGTAGTTCGTCCAGTCACTTCCAAGCACGTGACTAGCTGGGTTAGTAAGGTCAATTGGAAAGTGTGGGTCACTATTGTCTCCAACAGACAGCCCATCGTTATTAATAAGAAAGGAATATTCTTCATTTAAGTCTACGACATGTGGTGCAGGTTCAGCCCTTGGAGGGGGTGTCAGAATGTGCAACCCACGTTCATTGCTTCGATTTATAGCAACATATTCATTAAAATGTATCTCTGTTTCGTTGAGGCTTTTCGAAATATTATCAGCTTTTCCAACAAAACCGGCGCCCTCAGGCGAGCACGTTCCAGGAAGACTCTCTATCCACATGCTAACTTAAAAGCACAAAAAACAGTGAAATATTATTTCGGTTTGATTAACACTGATTAATATTGTTAGCTTTATGCAAAAAATGTGAATATGTTTTCAATTATTACCACTTCCTTCGATCGGATACAGTTGGATAATAATTATGCTACCGTCTGTTCCAAACGCAGGAACTATCATGTTACTTAACTGTAGAATACAATAAATTAGATGTACAAGTAGAACGTAAAACGAGATAGTATAACAGTGGTACACACCTTGGGAGTCGCAGTACGGCCACATGCTCCCCTTTGAACAAATGAGGAAGGTCGATACTTTTCTGTACTGCTCAATCTTGCAACGCCTTTTGCTTTCGCTGAGCTCGGGTGTGACATTACGACTCCATCACTAAACAGGACGACCAAATGGGTAGGTGTAAAAGCCATGTCGAAAACTCGTAAAAAATCCTTTATAGACAAAGATTTGTTAGTTACTCAAATTCAAGTGGAGAAGAACATTGCAGGAACATATTTGAATTATTATCAAAATTATTACATTTCAGTTCTGTGTAAAAGACTTTTACACAGAACTTTTACTAAAAGTATTTCGGAAAATATCATATACTGTAGGTGTAAGTTTAATCAACTTACACGATGATCAATGGGATCATTGCTTCGTCCCGCTGTATTGTCTACTCCTGGAAGTATAACCGACTTCAATTGCTTCATTCCTTCGGTGAGCAACCCTTCAGACACATAAATAAGGCCACCCACAGCCAAGGCAAATTCTTGTGCTATACATGGATTATTCACAATCACCAAATCCGTACGAGCCGTGCCAGGCTGATACAACTTGGACATTTTATTCCCCACATATTGAACCTATTTAAATACAACACAGCGATGCTATCAGATCAGATTGACATAAAATTATGGGAACTGTTCCTTTGTATTCTGTTGATTGCATCAAACCAAATTATCAATACACAGAAAATTGTACTAACGACAAACTGATTTACTTACACCGTGACCATAAATGTGCTTGATTTGGTACTGAACACTTAAAAGGAAAGCATCCTCTAGATTAGACAATTTTAAATTCAGGTCTGTTCGATCCAATTTCCTTCTTGGGACGAATTCAAAATTCCGAAGACTTATGAAAGCTCGCGTGTCACTATTCAGGAAAAGGGAGGAAATGCACATTTTTTACCAGCTTTTATTTTACAAAAATGTGTAAAGAGCAAGTCATTTTACCCGACAAAACAGCCAAACAGAGCTACGTTCTGTCTAGATGAAATAGTAAATGTGACATCTGATAACGTAGTAATTAACCGATCCGTATGAATCTTCAGTTTTGCGCGCCAGTAAGGACTATTGAAAGAAATCATGGACAACTAGCCTTACTAGCCTTATTTAGCAAAATTAGGCAACAAATTAATTTGTACAGGCTATTTAATATAAAATAAGGAAACCTGTCCAATCGATTATACTGATGCGTCTTGGGAAAGAACTCGATTACATCTTGTGAATCCATATTTACTTTTAGAATCTCAATTGCAGGATGAGTCTTCCTAAGGCAAGGGGCCAATCCTAAGACTTGGAATCTGTTTGTCAGCATCTTCGAATAATCTGAAATCCTTGTCTGCTCCGTAGTACCTGAAGTCTCTTCCACTGGAATAATGAAAGACAACCAAATATGAAACCTGCTCTTAGCTTTTATCTTGCCTTTTTTAGTACGCTGGAAATACCTGGTACGCCGGAATGCTCAGCTATCCATACTAGAACATCCTACCAACCAAATGAATAAGGTTTTAGCAACTAAAACTAAGCCAATGGTTTGCCATAAATTCATGTATAATCCATATAAAATTAACATACCACAATTTTGTAAGCAGTATTGTTTACTCCAACTGATGGGACAACTTCTTCACCCACATAGCCGGACTTCGGGCCTTCAAAAACTTGATACATCCAATAATAGCAGTTATCAGAATGCTCGATCAAGATGGGATCCGAAACGACTATCTGAGTCAGATCAGTGGGGCTTCTCAAAAATTCAAAAATTATCTCCAGTCTTTTCGTCACAATAAGTGTCAATAAATACATTCAACATTAATATTAACCACGGAATATAATGCAACTGCGTAAAAACAACTCTCACTAGCATAGACGCCGAAACTACGTGTACAGGGTCTACAATGTACGACCAAAAATTTGAAATTCTAATAGAAAAACTACCAAATTATGCGAAATTTGTACTGCTTGTATACACCCTGGCAAAACCCATGGCGGCGCCTTTGCTCACTAGAAGTAATTACAAAACTTACCTTTCCCACAATGTTGGGTTCATTGATTTTATTTTAAGATTACCGGAAAACATTTCAGGATTGAATTGGAATGACAGCATGTCGTAAATATCACGATGTCCCAATGTATTCCATATTAAGACTGGATCTTCTCCCATTAATGATACCGTCGGATAAAAATAGTCCGTTCTGGCATACTTTATATCTGTACCACTTCCTCCGGTTCCTTCCAAGGTTCTATCGTACACATAAGCACGATATAGTCCTGGCTTATGGCAAGCAAAAAAGGCCATTTCCCCGTAATTACTGCAGCAAATCAAAGGACACCGTAAGCACTCATATGTAAATAAGCTCCAGTGAGTGAAATTTTACTTACTGGATAGCCTGTAATTCACATGCAGCTGGTATTTCATGATCTATCAGGGCCCACATTCTGACTTTACCATTGGCTTCGATCTCTACGTCATATCAGGAAACATATTGCTTGAGTTTTAACATAGTAAGCGAAGCCTAATAATACAATGAACATTATTACGAAATGCCAAACATACTAGTTTCGGCGTTTATATCGCTTGGCGATTCAGTGCTGGTTTGGCCGGGCTTGTCCTTCGTTACAACTGGAAACCTTCACCAATACACCAGACAGACACCAATATCAGCAACTTCAACAACAATAATAATTAGAAGCTAAATCTAAACATATACTCATGTTTATACTATTACTCTGGATTCGGGGGGCCAACATAAACAGCAATAGAGTCATGATTCGAAACTTGAAATATATCCTCCACAGGTCCCGTCAAGTAGTTTCGCTGATGAAGAGTAATACTAAAAGATAAGAGTAAGCCATTAATCGTATAATTGTGTGGTATCACTATCACTAGATGCTCAATTAGTTCTATCAATGCATTTTTAAGGTACAATCAAACTGATAACTCAAAGCGTCAAACTCACGATATCGTATCTTTAAGTTTCAATTTTCTTGCAGCAGACTTTTGAAAACACTCCACCCTCGAAAGTACAATGAAAATGACAAGAACCACGCCGCACGTTGTCGTTCCCTTCTGGCCAACTTTCCTATTTGTCAACATTTTGAGTAAATTACTGAAACATACTTTATTTGAAAATCAGCTTCAGCAGTTCTATTTTCGGTGCACAACAATCAAGTTAATAATTATGTATTGAATGATTAAACAACGGCCTGCTGATTGATTCTTATATTGAATATTTCAAGGGAAAACGGAATTCACAAACCCTGAACCAACTATAATGGACATTTTCAAAAAACAAACTATCGCGATTATGTCCAAATAGTAGGGCAACAATCAACTGTCAACTATTGTGGACTGCACGCGTTCACCTAATAAATTTGTTCGGCTTTCCGATCCCGATTCGATAAGCTACTGGCGACTGCTAACAACTGATTTTTCTTGACCTTTCTCAGAAAAAAACTCGTAGAAGGATGAGGAATGTTGATGTTTACGAACTATGCACATCTCTAACACGATGGTTATGTTTATGTTTAAGGAGATGTACAAATGCGGAACATGTTCACTTCAATGATGCACATTTTTTGCAAACAAAGATCGGATATCCGATAATTGTTTTGATGACGATGAATTACAATGGAATGAGTTCTTTTGCAAAATTTGTGAACATAAAATGAGGATTTTGATTTTCAGACTTCCTTTTTGTAAAACATGTATGCTTAATTGGGACTAAAACGAATCGTTGCATCTAATTAATCCATGCCGCAATCCGGATTTTGAAATCGCTTATCTATTTTTGTAAGAGAAACTGGCATTATTTGCAACGCATGAACAATGATGATTGATGATGATGAATTCAGATGAATTCAGATGAATACTAGTTAGCTACTTATCGTTTGAGTCATCTGCCGTTGTTTTCAAGACAGTAAACGTAGAATTCGCAATTAGCCCCGTTGAATGGTCAAAGGCGATGATCATCACATTTGTTGAATAAATCCAGGTAGATATTAGGTCAAACCATTACGAGGCTGAGAATGTTCCATAAACGATTGGAAACCCCAAATGCATATCAATAGATAACATTAGATAATATTATTGATATTGACGGATAATGTGTATTCATTTCAGTTTCAAAGAAAACACCTGCAATCAAACTTTTATGTAACTGCCGTATACCATATTATGGTCAAGTTGAAACTTGAGTTTGCAGCGCATTAATTATTGTGAGTGAATGAGGAGCGAACGGAAGGTGAATTTTAGAGATTTGTTTGCAAAATATTTAAAAGTCAAATAATTAACGTACCGTATTAAGCAAAATGCAGTTCCTGAAAGCAGTTATTTTACTGTCTTGTTCCGTTGGGTTCATCTTTGCAACATGCCCGGCGTTTGAATATATGCCGGCAATTAACCTTCCACTGGTAATTAATTTTAACAGTTTACTCTAAACGATGCAAATATTATTAGTAACTATTATTACATTGTTGGAAAGAACATGAATTATAGAATGAATCTGCGAATTTTCAGCATGCTGGAGACTGGTTCATTCATGGGGTAATAAGCGACTCCAAGGTTAATTCTGCATGTATCAAAGTCGGCCTTACCAGTAACGCATGGGGTAGCTTCCCTGTGAATGCGAGAGGAACTGTTTCCGGTAAAAATTTGAGTGATCTCCAGCCTTATACTGAGGTTTATGACGCCAGAATTTCTGGAATTTCACTACCAGGTCGATGGACAGTAGATGTTGACGGAGGTATAAGAAAATATTAGAATTCATCATATATTGTGTAAAACGTTGAATGAAATTGACTTAAAAAACCAACAGGATTTGAGTAATTTTTTGTTTGGATTTCAGAACAATATGAATTCGCCATTTTGCACACTGATTACGTGGAGTACAGCTTAACAGCGACATGTCCATTGTCAGCAAATTCCACAGATACTATTCAAATTCAGTTCGCTTCACGAACCAACGAACGTCCAATGCCAATGGCCGAAATCGAGATCTTGATGGCTAAGATAAGAGATTCTTATGGAGTTACTGGAACTTTCCAGAGAGTTCTGCAATCGGCAATTAGTTGCGAATAAAGACTTTTGTAAAGTTGATGTCATTTATGACGCCTGTCTCTGTTTTAAGCGTTAGTTTATTTTTATTCGTTAAAAGACAATGAAAGTTCACAAATGAAAGTTTAAAACAATTATTTTACTAATATTAAACGAAATACATATTCTTGGAAATTTAAAATCGTAACATTCAATTTTATCAACTTCAAATTTTAGGCTTGACCTCTTTCAGCATTACATTTTTGGGCCTGAACAATTGGTCCACCACAGCCTTGATTAATTGTAATAGAGAATGAGCATCCTTCTTCCTCTTCTTCTACCTCCCAAGATGGTGGGGGTGGAGGAGGTGGTGGATAAAATGGAGAATCTGAGGATGAACCACCTACTGGGACTTCAGTACTACCATAATAATAGCCAGTTGTGGAGTCATACCAATCACCAGGGTATTGGCTACTGTATCCATAGTTTGGTGTTGAATAATCGTTCCAGTAGTCTGTGGTATCTTGGTTGTAGTTGGGAGACGTTTGATAGTACCAGTCTCCATAGTTTGGAGAGCTGGAATCATGCGATCCCCATCCCCCATAATTTGGACTGGTGGCATACTGCCAATCATTGTAGCTTGGAGAGGTTGAATCATACCACCCACCATAATAACCGTCGGTGGTTGCATACTGCCAATCATTGTAGCTTGGAGAGGTTGAATCATACCACCCACCATAATAACCGTCGGTGGTTGCATACTGCCAATCATTGTAGCTTGGAGAGGTTGAATCATGCCACCCAACCGTCGGTGGTTGCATACTGCCAATCATTGTAGCTTGGAGAGCTAGAATCATACCACCACACGGTGGTTGCATACTGCCAATCATTGTAGCTTGAGGCTAGAATCATACCATCCACCGTAACCGTCGGTGGTTGGCATACTGCCCAATCATTGTAGCTTGGAGAGCTAGAATCATACCATCCGCCGTAACCGCCGGTGGTTGCATACTGCCAATCATTGTAGCTTGGCGAGGTTGAATCATACCAGTAACCATCAGTAGTGTCAAAGCTTCCATTTTGCCAATCATTGTAGTTTGGAGAGGTTGAATCATACCAGTAACCATCAGTAGTGTCAGAGTTTGCTCCCCCCGTGGTTGCGTACTGCCAATCATTGTAGTTTGGAGAGGTTGAATCATACGACCCATTGTAGTTGCCGTCATTCCAGCCACTGCTGTTGGAATTTGAAGAATCGTGCCATCCTTCATAATTTGAAGAGCTTGACTCGTACCAATTGTCTGTGGTATCATTTCCATAAAATCCACTGTACTGTGTTCCATTGCTATTCGTTGGACCGTCTGTGAACTGGAATGGATTTGGGTAAGTACTTGCTGGAGGTCCTCCAGTAATGAAGGGATTATCATAAGAACTTGGAGGTGCACTTGCCGGAGGGTTTGAATAAGCGCTTGCTGGAGGTCCGGAAGTTACAAATGGGTTTGGATAAGCGTTTGCTGGTGCTCCGGAAGTTACAAATGGGTTTGGATAAGCGTTTGCTGGTGCTCCGGAAGTTACAAATGGGTTAGGAATGCTTCCTGGTGCCCTGGAAGTTGCTGGTCTTGCAGTTGTTGCCGCTGGCCTTGCAGTTGTCTTACGGTTGACGATGTTATTTAACCAACCCTGCAGGTTTTGAAGAAGTTCCCCAATGCGTGGCTGTGGCTACGTACATTAATATCAAATTCAAATTGTTTAAAAACGATTGGACAACCAAAACTAGACTGTTCAAAGTTAGTTTCAAAGGTATTCAAAAACAATCATCATTGTTATAACGTACCGTTATTCTTCTCAGTAAATTGGAATCGATTTTCACCCGTGCTTCTTTAGGAAGAACCTGTGAAATTCCTCCACTATCACTTCCGGTAGAAGGTTCACCAAGAACCTCTGCATAGCATGCCCCAGCGGCAGCTAAAACCAGGATACTTAATTTCCAATGCATTTTTGAGTTTTCCCAATAACTCATTATGGTCAGTTGTAAGACAACTACTGAAGAGTTTTAATAAATTTATCAAACATTTATACCGAGGTTCAGATCCGTTTTCATTTATCTCTACATTTTATTTAGCATTTAGGTAATTAGATCAAAGAGAGTGAGCCAATAATATCTCATTCAGGACGTTTGAAAGTTTTCATTCAAACTTATACCTGGATATTGAAGGTCAGGGCTGCGCAAATATGCCATGAACCTATCAGTTTGCGTAATATTGCAATTGACATTCCATAATCATCCCACGGGCTTAAATATTGTATATATGAAAACAGTTAACTTTCATTTTCTATTTACGGTGCAGCAGTGATTTTGTTTGAACAACTGTGTTGGTGGTTTCTCTCAACTTCAAATGCATGTCACTGATCGTCTTTTCTCGAATAGCAGAGTAGCAAGTTTATTTCAACCGTGCACTTTTTTTTCATGAAATGATTACACTCCTCAATAATGAACCGAAAAGTTATGAACCGAAATGATGCATTTTGGCATAATTCTGATGTGAATAGTGAAAGAACAAAGATTTTGTATGCCAATGTCCGTATCGGAAAGTTTTCTTATGCACATTGAGTGAGACACAAGTGCATAGCGGTAATAAAATGATTGAGCAGAAATATCCTTCTCCTGCTGCACATTTTTCGCTGAGCCATGTGATTCTTATGTTTTTGTCACTTGTAATGTATACATTTCGTAGGTCCACTTCGAACAGCAGTAGTAAACTGACCTGCAGTTATTGAAGCTCCTTCAACTTATCTTGTCATAATTTTTTACCTTTGGTTATCGGTAAGTTGATGTGTTATGTTTAAGCTCATCCATTTGTTGTAAAAGAAAATCAGTTTACAATTCTTTTTCAATTGCAGTTAACATATAGTCCCTTTTTGACAGCAACTGTAAATAGAGTATGGACTACTCTGAAGCTAGAACGGTAAGTGAATTCGATATGACGTAATTAAGTTGCAAGCAGTTTCCAACTGACATCGTATGCTTTATCTATCTCTGTTATAAGATTCCATTTATGATGCTTGTTTTCTGTTTTCTTTTCAGTTGAAGGATTTCTTATATCTGTACAACAAAATCAGTGAAGACTGTTTTAAAAAATGTGTCTTCAACATGACTCGTCGTACTCTGGACGATGAGGAAGGGAGCTGCATTTCTACGTGTGTTCAAAAGCATGTCAAAGTGAACCACAAGACGATGGAATTTTTCGCAGAAATCAACCCAATTTTCCAACAAAAGAAAATGGAAGAGCATCAACAAGAACTTCAGAAATTACAGCAACAACAACAAGCCACCGCCACCTCAGCTGTAGCGGACACAACAACTGAATCCTCTAGTTAATTTTTTAATGACTACAGTTATCATAGTTATGTAAGTATAAGTATGTACTGCAATATATTCTATGAACATGAACCCTCACTGTTATTGCTGATTCGTTAACACTGATTCGTATTTGCTTTATTTTTGTAGAAATTATCCTCCAAAATGGACGGTTCTAACTGTAGTGAAACTCAATATGGTGTTGCCTACACATCTGGATCCGCAAATCAGGATCTGGAGTCAAATCTGTCACTTGTGGTTTTGATGGGGTTGCCAGCAAGCGGAAAGTCTACGTTAGCAAATAAACTGGTTCAGTTTTGTAGTAATTGGCAAATTGTTGTCATTTCTTTTGACGAATTTATTCCATTGAATGTTCAAGCTGAAATAAGTCAACAACTGGCTGATGATAATAAAACTAATCATACAAGTAGTGCTAAAATATTACGTAAGAAATTTGTCAGTTGTGTTGATGCAGTTGTTAGGTTTGCAAAGAATGAGAAGTGTGGTGAAGGAAAATCGATAGCTGTAGAAAATTGTTTGCAAAGCTTACAAACGTCATTGTCTCTGTTAGAAAATGTAGATTTGATTTCAGATCAATTTCTTGTATCAAAAACGGCTGAAGCGATTAGAAAACTGCGTTCCGAGGATGTTAATCCTAATGTGAAGACAATCTTTATAGTTGATGATAATAACTACTACCAGAGCATGAGAAATGAATTTTACCAAGTTGCTAAACTATCCGAAATAGGTTTTTGCATTGTACATTGTAAAACTCCTTTAAAAACATGTGTTCAAAGAAATTTCGAGAGGCCCAAGGCTTGTCAGGTCCCGCAAAAGGCAATTGTTGAAATGAGTCTGAAATTTGAGGAGCCCAATCCCATACAAAATGCATTCGACGTATACTGTGTAGAAGTTGATACTGGAGCTAACATTTCCGAAGAGCATTTAACATTGCTTCAGCAAATTTTTGAGAGCTCTTTCAAAAATTCATTAAAGCAAAATGTAGACAGGACTGATGAAATTGAAAGGGAAAGGAGGCTTTGCTCCAAAAACGAGGTTCACCAAGCTGACTTAATACTCCGGAAATGGATAAGCAAAAGAATGAATTTGGCTTCTTTGTCTGAAATTGCAAAGTCAATTGGGAGTAGTTCTAGTTCTAATAGACAAGTAGATAAAAAGAGTTTGAGCAAAGAGTTGAATGCGCAGAAGAAAGTTACTTTAGATAAGTTAAGATCTGGTGAGCTCAAAGTCTCTTTTCAAGTTCATCAAGATGTAGAGTTTAGAAATGAAGTAGTCCAAATGTTTGAACATATAAGCTTGGAATAATTTGTGGTTATATTTTTCAACGTTATTAATTGTAAGTTTGTATTATAAACGCAACAATAAAAAGTAGAAAATAATATTATTCAATATTAGTAATCACCAGAGACATACTTATTGATGACAAATAGTGCCAACCTCATTTGAAATGCATTATGCAAAGCATAATCATAATCAGCATTTTGAGTCCGGTTTATCATCCGACTGCCCCGGAGCATGTTGCATAACGTATTAAAAATAGTTTATGGCAAAACAACAAACTTGTAGTCATTGTCAATCATTTTATGAACACTATGAAATGGTATTTGGAGTATCTGATTAGTTTATCAAGAGAAAAGGTAAAACCTGTGTGACAACTGTGACAAGCGACAATTGACACATTTGACAGTTATATTGATTAATTAGTGTAGTGTGGTCCATCAAAAGTTGTATGCTGATTTGACATAATATTAGATAATCAAAACCAGCCTTCGGGTTCACCTTACCACTTTTAGTTATAACTTTTAACTGCAATCTTTTGACAGAAAGGCCAGCCTTCTGAAACAAAAATTATCCAATGTGCCCTGTCTAAAAGTCTAAACTCGGGATATAAAAGCTAACAAGTATTTACTGGGTGGTTAATCGTCCTGTTTTGTTCAAAGGATCGTGTAGTCAAAATTAAAAATGTTCAAGTTAGGCGTAGTTGTATTGGCTGTGTTTGCATGCATGCAAGCCAGTAATGGAGAATTTTTAAGGCGTTCTGGAAGAGATCTGATGTATGGTTCAAATAAAATTTTCCTCTCAGGCGCCAACATTGCCTGGAAGAGTTACGGTTACGACTTTGGAAATGGAAACTATGCTGGTTCAGGGCCAGAATTGGAAAATTGGATTAGGAAAATTGCACTTGCTGGAGGAAACGTTCTACGTACGTAAGAAGCTCTAAGCTTTGATAATGAAGGGTTATCCAGTCCCACTTTTTATAGCAAGTTTGAATTTAATCGTTACAGGAATTTGGCTCCATGTTGAGGGTGAAAGCACACCTCAATTCAACAACGATGGCTACGTCCTTGCACCAGATGCTGGAGGAAATTTGATCAACGATTTGTCACGTTTCTTGGACGTTGCAAGGGAAAATGATGTCTTCGTTATTCCTGTCCTGTGGAACGGTGCCTTGATCAGAAACGACCGTTACAAGAATCTCATTTGGGATGACGCCAAACTTCAGTCTTACATTGATAACGCTCTTGTGGTAAGCTAACATGGTATATGAAAAATGTCTATCTTGTCATATCTACATGAATGGTAGTATTCAAGTTTTTTTAAATATTTAGCCCATGGTTCGAGCACTCAGTAACAAGCCTGCTTTGGCTGCATGGGAAATCATGAACGAGCCCGAAGGTTCCATTCTAATTGAAGGAAATTCCAATCCATGCTACGATACCGTCAAAATGGGGCAATATGGGGCTGGCTGGACAAACACGTAAAGTTCTAGAAAATTTCATTTTATGGCTTTAATTTATTTCATTCTTTGATTTGTGCCTTTTCTATTTATATAGTTATATTCCAATGGAGAGAATGCTACGATTCATCAACAAACAGATTGGAGCAATTAAACGCACAGATAACAAGGTACTTGTTACCGTCGGAAGTTGGTCTGAGCATCCACAGTCAGATGCCTATGATGATACATGTAAGTAAAATTAATGACCATTTAAAAGTTTCCTTCCTGTGGATTTCAGAACTGATAAAAACATGTATGCATGTATAATGTATATTAAAAATTTCAGTCAACTTACAAGGACAGTTGCTTAGTTGGAGCTGGAGGAGAGGCACAAGGTACCGTGGATTTCTATCAGATCCACACGTACTCCTGGGAGGGTAATTGGAATGCACATTCGCCTTTCAAAGTAACGGCTGCATCTTTCAATTTGGATAAGCCATTGGTGATTGGAGAGTTTGCTCAAGTTTGTGCTGGCGGAGAAAGTGTTGAAGCGCTTTGGAATTACGCGTACAATCAGGGATATAGTGGCGCTTGGTCGTGGCAGTATAATTTGGATAATGGACATTGTCAGGATAGCCAAGATGCTCAGGATCGTGGCATGCAAACTATTCGAAGCAATAGTCACAATGGGCTTATCCGTGTTCCAATCAATTAGAAACACGTATAAACAACATTTTACTGTTTTACTGAGTACACAAATGCATAACTTTTTAATAAATTGTATTTCTCAAGTCTGATTCAAATTTGCCCTTTGACTGGTTGCTAATTTTATTACGTGGATGTGACATTTCAGTAGCTTAAAAGCACATATATCTGGTAATTTATGTCGACCAACATTCAGAGCAAAGTTGGCAGAAATTGGTTTCTGTACAAAATTATCTGCAAGCTGGACCAAATTTCCAAACAGTGGTAGCTGGAATATATTTCCAATAAAATCTGCCAGGTTGGCTGTACTTCAGACAACTCGGGTTCAGGTGTTAGCTCATCAGGCTGGGCAGTTACTGAAGTGGGTTCTGTGGGAGCCTGTTCAGTTGTCAATTCTTCGGGCATCTCTGATGCAGGTTGTTCAGTTCTCAGGTTTTCAGGGGTTTCTGATTCAGGTTGCTCAGTTGTCAAATCTTCAGGAATCTCTGATGTAGGTTGTTCAGTTGTAAGATCTTCGGGAATCTCTGATGTAGGTTGCTCAGTGGTTCCTTCATCTGGTTGTTCGGAAGTGACACCTTCGGTACCGGTAGTGGCTTCTAGAAAAAAATTTAATTAACCAACTTATTATAACTCTAGAGAAAGTAACTTTGATAAAATTTCAAAGTTGAATAAATATTGCCAGAAGTGGTTGGCGTTTCTGGGTATGTGGGCCAGATAAACGGATGCCCTGGCCAAACAAAGGTGAGTGAACGACAGGGTAGTGTGAGTGAATGAGTGGTTGATGTGAGTAAAATAAAGGATAAGGAGACTGAATAAATTGCTGATTAAATGGAGGACGCATTAAGTATGGAGAAGATCCATAATATGGTGGACGTCCGAATGAATTCGGTCTAGACCACGGCCTTCGTCGCTGCTCCAACTCCAACCCAGTTCCTGTCACGATACCCTCGGAAGTTTCTTCGGCTACAATACCAGGAGACGAAAAGTCGGACACAGGTAAAAGTTGAAATGCACCTGCAGGTATTTCCGACACATTCGTTTCAGAATCTGGTAGAGATTCTAGAAGCTCATTGTTAATTTCTTCAATTTGTGGAAGCCGTGCGCTCTCCACGACCGCGATAAGAATCAGTACAGCAAAAAACTTCATTTTGGATAAAAACCAAATGCAAGAATGTGGGGTTGCAAAATCATTAATTGCCCTTTATAGGTGCTGTCACTCCCAGTTGTAGAAAAGCATACATGAATACACTGATACTAGCTCATCTTTAGATCCGATTTGCTTACGCCTGTTTGCATTTTGAGTTTAATTGTAAGTATGCGCAATGCATAAAATTTACAGATAGATTAAAGTGCATTTCATCGGAACTTAACCTTCTGTTGCATTATGATGGAAATAGTTTTTTCAGTTCTAATGAAGCTTGTTTTATACAATGCTGATTGCAGATACTATTCAATAAAACAGACAGGATTCATCATTTTATTTTGTATTTTCTAAATTAAAACCTGAATATTTTCTGCATACATAGTTAATTAGTTATTGAAGCATCTTGCGAAAGGGTGTTAGAACACTACTCAGAGTGACGTAACATTCACTTGAACTAAACTACTTCGCAAAATCGAATCACTGAATCTTCTTGTCACATTATATAAAGAGAAGTTTATGTATTGCGTCATCGATGAAGCTATAAAAATGTTCTAAAAAAGGTATATATAGTTTAACATGGACATATACATGCAAATTCTAAAGTTCACCAAAAAATCTAGACGAATACAGATATGGTTTGTACGTTTTTAAATTTGAATATGAATGGAGTATGAACAGAGAGATCCAAGTTTTTTGTTCAGTAGTGTTGCTTGGATGAAACTTGCACAAAATATGAGATAGAGATGGATATTTGACTTTGACATTGAAACTTGTAGGGTTTATTTTAGTTGCAAATGTTTTATTTGTTTCATGAATCTGCATGCGGATTACGCTTTATTACTGCGATTGATGCTTTACACTTCTCATATCTCAAGCACTGGTTTAGCAACTAACTTCTATTAAGTGGTGAAGCAAACATACCAGTTTGGCAACAGTAGTATGCAACGTTCATTTGTTTAAGAAATGCAATTTTTTAGGAGACTGTGTATGGCTTCTGACTTTCAAAGAAATCCAATAGCTAATAGGTTTAGAAATTTCATTTCATCCAAAGGTTACAAATTTTTATTTTGAATTTGCATAATTTTTTACACGTAGTAAGTATGCCGAAGCCGAATAGTAGATGGATCGAAGGTAAGTTGACTTTACTGACAAATTATATGCGACAATAGGTATCAATGACTTGGAGTCTATTACGCCTGTGCTGGAGCTGCTGATTCCGTTCTGGGACGGCAGGTACTTCGGGAGTCTCTTGTCCAGGTTTGCTCTGGAGTTCTGGTGCAGGTTCAGGTGTGCGCCCACCTGGAGGTGGTGGTGGTGGACCTATTGAATAATTAAATGAAATACTTAGTTTGAAATCAATACCGGTTATCGTTCGTACAATTTTTTACCTTGTGGATGACTGCCCGGTCCTCCCATTGGCCTACCAGGTCTCATTGGGCCTCCAGGTGGTCCACCATTGGTCTCATTGGGCCTCCTCCACCCATTGGGGCCTCCAAGTGGTCCTTGGCGTCTTGGGCCACCTTTGCGAACCTGGGCGGTCCTGGTCTTGGCCACCTTGCGAACCTGGGGGTCCTGGTCTTGGTCCACTTTGTCGTTTGCCTGGTGGTAGGGGTTGTTGGTCACCGGATGGTGCTTGTGGAGGTTGTTGGTTGCCAGGTTGCGGTGGCTGTCTAAAGCCCGTAACCGGGTGGGGGTGGCCTTGCACCTGGCGGTGGAGGTGGAGGTGGTTGTCTCATCCAGTAGGAGGTGGTGCCTAAACCCTCCAGGTCCCTGTGGTGGACCCTGTTGGGCGCTGACAACTGCAGCTAAAAGAGCAATGGCAATGAACAACTTCATGTTGAAGGTAGTGTCAGATGAACTTCTGAAGTGATGAGTGCTACAGATCATTTCCTTTTATAACACTGCATGTTTAACCAACATGCAGCAGAACTTTCCATATTCAGAACAAAAAGGAATAAATTTAATATTGAATCAGCACCCACCGTATTTATTGTACGCACGTTAGCTTTGATTCATTGTATTTTACAATTACATAAGAGTGCAAGCGGTTATTTTACTTTCTGTTTATGTTTAAATGCATCTGGTTCATCCTTTAGGGCCGATGGGACAAGCGGGATTCCGATCCATGGGCCGCTGGCCGCCACGCCATTTCGACTCCATACATTAAAGCGCTCGCCTCCCTGTATCTCACATCGTCTCCACAACCTCCCTGAATATGCCCTTGTCCTCTATCGTCGCGTCGCCAACCGGTCAACAGTTCGTAGCACTAAGTACCTACTAATCCACCCAACCGGTCACACACGCGCGCGCTCACCGCGCGCCGCGTCTCTCGCCTGTGACAATGTCGTGGTTGAAGTGCTGCCGAAGCACACTCCTGGACGCGGCGCCTGCGCCGACGCAGGCCCGCGCGCCGTCGTCCTGGCCCGGCTCTGGCCTGCTGGTTCTATAACTCGAAATCCAGATCCGTTTATCTCATATAAAAACCCGGGCACGATACACCTATCGTTGACCCATTCTGCAATTAATCCCAGATCAAAAGGGTTTTAAAATATTTCCACATGTCAAGATTGGTCAGATGCGCGATAAGAAGACACCGACACGCATTTATTTTGGGAAATCCCACTCACGAGTCTTTAATAATGTTCTAAGCATATTATCAGAGATCGTGGCGATGAACAATTTTGTCTATATATCCGTAACTCATACAGTTAAATAAATGCGTCTTAACCATATAGTTTGTAGATACGATTTTGTTCGTTTTGCGTTTAGTCTTTCTTATTAGACAACAAAGATCAAGTAATAGGCGCTTTAGTAACTATACAGCTCTCAGAGCGCGTTTTAGATGCGGACATACGCGCTAAACGATGTTAACTAATAGATAATATCTATCCTCATTGCCGCTGTGAATTCTATTTTTAAATTCGCACGGGAGTTTTAACGAAGGACAAAATTTGTCGCTTGATTATATAATCTAGCTGTTAAATCTCCAAATCATTTCTTGCGGCTGGCGGTGACAACATTTATCTCGATCCAGTTCGATGTTTATAAAGATTTCCGTTACAACATTTAAGATAAAGTTCGGTCGGTAGATTTCCCCAATTTCCAAAATGAAGGAGGATGCACATTCTTGTGTACGACAATCTCACATTCACTCACCAACGTAACATTAATACATCAAATTTGTAGAGTAACTGGTCCCTAATCTTTTCATCTATTCTATCTACTTCAGCCGCGCACCAATTTAAATCTCTCTCTTCTCTCTCCAGGACGCCCATTTCCGACAATATACCCTCTCTCTCCCTCTCGGAGTCTCCTCTCTCTCTGTGTTTCGTGTGTTCTCATATTAGTATCTCTCGTTTACTCTTAACTCTCTTCTCGCATGGTCTTGGTTCATTCCCTGGCAGGACACATTACTGTCACCACCACGCTCTCACCGCATCTCTTTGCTTTCCACGCAGCCTTGCCTTTCGTCCAGCAAGCGTCAACAAATTTCTTGAACAGGACTTTGCGCTGATCTTTCCAAGAATTAATGCGTATACCACGTATTCATTTTTTCCAAATCTACAACCACAAGTGCATTAATATATTATCCCTATTGAAAAGTTGCACTTATCATATTAAATCAGGGCAAGAAAATAATAGCAAACTTACTAATTAAAACATCCTTAAAAAATATACTCATCAACGGACATTCTTCATCGTCTAATGGAGTGGCATAACATTCTAATGCAGTTTCTTCTCCAGTGGAGAGTCATCATCATCATCCCGTCATCGTCTTCATCTTCATCCTAAACAAAATTTTTAAAAATGTTTTATCAAATAAATAATAGAAATGATAAGAATAAAAAATTATAGAATACATAAACACTAACATCAACAATTTGTGCAGTCATTGGAAAAGGGGACTGAGTCGTTTTCACCTTCCGTTCTAATGTTTCCAAGTATTCAGCCCCTTCCTCGTCTATTTCATCCTCGTCAGTGCTAAGGACTTCTGAATGTGCAAAATAATTAAATTGATTTTTTTAAAGAATTCAGGTACAACTATACTATGTAGGTACAACTAAAACAATCAGTATACCTTCAACTTCACAGTATTCATCATCCTCTTCTTCTTCTTCAGAATCAGTTTCTGCATTTTTCAAGCGCTTTAGCTGTAATTTAAAATTGTCATACGTTAACGTTAACAGGATAATTTGTATACTGCAAAATCATTTACAAAGCTTCGAACTTACCAGCATATGCGCGCTTAAGTCCCCGTCAAATAGACAGGTTATAAGGATTGGTAAAATCTCCTTTGCCCACCCCGCAGGCCGGGCGCAGACCGCTGGGCGGCCACCGACGCTGTCTTCCTTGTACTTTCTTCTGCGCGCCAGCATTCCTGGCGGCCGGTCGGAACTCGGGGCGGCGAGTACGGTTCTTGCCAGCTAAGCTTTTCACGCGCCAACCGCCCGAGCACAAAAGACATGCCCTTGGCTCCTCGGGCTGGGAAGATACTCGGTTGAACCGTGTACGAGGACCCCCGCTCCCTTTGCCGAGTACGCGGCTTGCCGCGCCACTTCGGCGCTGTACTGCATGCGAGGACAGCGACGTCGGCAAGCCGCTAGGCCGGCTCTCGCCCGGCCTGGCCTCAGAATAAACCCGCATACACGTTGAGCCAACTCCCCTTTTGCAGAGCAGACTGCCGATTTATTTTGATCTCGTGGAAAGTTACACCAGCAGCAAACAGGACTGAATTAAGGAAACAGAATTTAATTTTCGGCATACACTGAATAAATTTTTACACATGCAATGCACGTTTCAGATTACAACCGGTATTATAAACGTTCTATTCATAATTTCACTCTTTGTCCTTCTGTAACAAGAGCCAGCCAGTCCCAACACACCATATCTTCTAGCTTCGTGAAGGACACGGGAACGAGTCAGTGTCCAGTGCAAATCATTGGTTTAACAAAAGCGATCCATACTGGGATTAACGGATGATGTTAGATTTCTATTCATGTAAGAGGTAGCAGGTGAAAGTGCTGCGGACAACCTACTAAGCGAACAGAAATACATGTACTGTTACTTTAGTATGATTAAACATAAAAAACGCTCAGAATATTATTTTGTTATCACATCGATTCTTATAACAACAAACTTACCTGAAGACACAGCCTTTAGTCTGCAGCTCTGATGTATTTATTGTCTTAGACCCTAGATCGCTCGAGTGCAGCGTTTCTAGACGCTAATAGCCGTGAGAATCACGGGTTTGTGCGAATTGCAACCAACAATTCGGTGACGGAACATTGAAGAAATCAACACCTCAATCTACTACACTTGCTACGATGCATACATTCTGCTCTCCTCTCCAAGTATTCCAGTTCAGTAGTACGTCCCATCGAAAAAAGCTTTCTCTTAATCTTCAGTGGCACTTATTCTGCAGAGATCTCACAACTTAGGACATTCTTCGGAAGGAAAAGCGTTCTTGGAGATTGTCAACGGTGTCAATAGGTTATGCAAGCTCGCTTGGCATTATCCTCCGAACGTCACGACAATAGAATGTTCTGTTCCGTCGCGTTCTATCACTCTACGCGAAGAATCTATAAAAGTTTTAATAAACTCTCAGCAACATTAGCAATAAGCAACTAAGTCCACTTCAATACCTATGTGTTACAAAGCTAATTTTTAACATACGATACCCTATAGAAGCGCTTTCAAAGACCTTGCCACATCGCCAGGGTTATATATGGTCTTCTCAGATCAGTGAACGCGATGAGTAGTGGGACAAACGCTTCTTTCATCAAGCTCTATGATGGACGTTGGTCGGCACGGATGCCGGGTTTTACTATCCTCGCACGAAAGAATCGGTTGCCAACTCGCAAACAGAACTTCCTGCGTCGGCCGCACAACAGCCAATTTGTCTCCTTTCACAAATTACACACAGAATAGTTTCCACTTGTCGACTCCTGTTTAGCCGCAGGTTATGGCCAACCCATTGTCTTTTTCACCTTCCTTGAGATACAGATAACAATATGAGCTGGGTTACTTGAATCTGCATACAGCAATGTTTGGCGCGCAAAGATCTTGTTTGGAAGGCAATTCATTAAAATTAGTGAATGACTACACTAAGCTAACTGGCATGGGGCAAGCACTGATACCTTCCGCGTGTTCTTCCAAGCTCCATCCATATTTCGAGAAATAACTGCTCTGGCAAGATTGACAGACAGGACATTACTTGTGTGGCAAGAGTGAGCCACCGTCATTCAGAAAGGGTGACGCGCGAACTCACAGTCTTCTCACATGAAAGTACAGAATTCGGGTCGAAGTCGTCATCTGCAGTAGACCGAAGGAATCTTGATGCAGCAGCTCCAGGCATTAAAGTTCCAATACGGCCCTGTTCGTTGGAAATATTTGAATGGTGTCTTATGTGGTCAGTGTACTCGAAAACGTTCAATGTGGCAAAAGCAGCTTCCATACCAGCTGTAATTGGCAACTCTCTCATCTCTGGTGATAATGCGGCCCGATAGGACTGGTACTACTTCTTGGGAAACTTCCGTCACGGATTAAACTTTCAAGTTTGAGCAGCTTCAGATATAGCCAGGCAGCTCGCGGGCACGAAGGAAGGGAAAGACATGCCAGGTCCCATTGGAGGGAATTACGCCGTAGCGAATGAGAACGTCCATTTCAAATGCTCTTCTTTACTTCGCTCTCTTACTTCATAGAATTGTCGTCGCTCGATACTTGTAGCGCCAAGCGATACTGTATGGCTCCATCCTTTCGCTGGGAGTTGCTTGCCCAGATCTGTGGAAGGCAGCATGCGTTACGAGCTGAAGTGCAGTGTTGGACAGGCACACTTTTACGCTTTTACACACTGGGGTTTTAACAGGTTGGCTTCACACAAGTTACAGCGGCGGTGCAGCGTCAATGGCTCTAAATACGTAAGTGAAGGGCCGCATGGGAGTGATACGGTTCCAGAAATGCCTTTAGATATTACAAGTGGATTTTATAAGTGGCTGTTGTTTATTCACCATATCTCGATACGAATCGTATTCAATGGGATCTTTTTCCGACAAGCGTCTCAATCCTTCAGTTATGACAACATTGAGAGCGGCGGACATCAATCCACCATCCTCGAGTAAGATAGCTTTGCACCTGTGGCTTCATATAAATTCGTTGTGAATGAGCGTGGCTAACGCGCATTCTATAGTGTATAAGCGTACAGTTGACGATCCAAACTTTGATTCATTCCTACATGGTGGACTTAATCAATTAATATATTCAAAATATATTTTACTACTCAGGTACAGAATTGCATCTCGTAAAGCTTTTCTCGCGCAACAAAATTTCCTTGGCGGTACGCAATTCAGTAGACTTAAAGGACTTTCAACGTGTCACCTTTGCGGCGTACGTGCTTTTGACCGATTAGGTGACGTACTGCTCAGCCTCCAGACTATCGTGTATTCCTTGCGTAACTCCTCTTCGAGGGACATTGTGCGTAGCCTCGACTCAGAAGCCATCCTGGTACTAAATTAGCAAATGCCCACTTTTTTAGTTTTTCCACCACTCATTTCTTCTCAGGTTTCATCCCTCGATCTTCATGTCCTCTCTAGTGTTTTTTTCTCGCAACTCCTGGGCTGACTCTTATCCAACCAGCTTGCCGCAGAACTTACAGTCGCCAACGCACGGAATCTCTCACATTGACCCTTGTTGCCAGCAACAGGCAGAGGAAGGTAGTGGTTGCGTCGAGGTGCGGGCAAAAACAGTTTTCGAGAAGCCAAACGCTGGCATTCAGTGAGAGCGGCACTTGGTGAAGACGCTTAGGGCATTCACATCTCTCCATGAATTTGCCTGTACACGACGCGCGTAACAGAAGAGGATCTCTATGCTTGTCATCCACACCGGGGGCTCGTTCTGTCTGCTCCTTCCTGCTACGTCAAATACTGTTTGACCGCAACTGTGCAATAAGCTGAAATTGCTCCCTGCAGGCCAGACCACGCATCCGGAGGATCTCGAAGATCACGACGATGTTTTATCACAAGTGTATGGCCATTTATTGCAGCGTTGAGAGTAAATCGTGCTTTGCAAAAGTAATGTGCTCAATACAAACCAAAGCTGCGACCTAATATCGGCTGGAGAGCTGCTTTACTACAGTCCAGGTTTGTGATGAGTCACTAAAGAGTCCCTTAATCAAAGCACGGTAATTGTTCGGATGAATATGAATCTGGGTTCTTGTTCTTCGATCGCCGGGTTCAGCCCAGTGATTTCCATGCATAAAGATTCTTTAAATAGATCGGCTCCAGCTTGGCCTCGCAGGCCCATTTCACATTTTCTTGGCCATCACCAATTGTGCGCGCTGCTGGGTGCAACACCCAATAATCTTCCAATCTGTTTAAAAGACGACAGACATACCTATACATTAACTATTTATCTTCACAACCAACGGCACTTTGACACCATTTCAGTATTGATATAAACAAGCGAATGATAAGGCTTTTGTTAATTGGCTTTTACACTATAAAAATGTAACACGAACTGCGTAGACTTCAAACTGCTCTTCAGCGGAAACCCGTAGTGGCTGTATGGTTCGGGTCAAGTGTTAGTGCTCGAAAAGCAATTACCAAATACGTTATCATCGTCTCTCTATTTTCGTACAAACTACGAGACGGATCTTTTAGCGGATCTAGTTGTAAGGGCCGCGGAATAGTGTAAAACGACTTTACTAAACCATAAAAGAAGGTTTTAAAAGTTCTTAGACAATTCTGCTGACTGATTACTTGTTTGTACCACAATAACTGACTCTCCGTCCTGGATTCTGCGAAATACACTATACAATCATTAGCCCATGAGTAATGTAGTTTTACGCAATTCCTCGTGTAGGCCAATCCATTGCCATTCAAAGATATAATTCGACGAATAGTGTCAACAATTGACAATATCCGTGCAGAAGGCAAGCAATCAAATGTTACAACTCCGCATGATGAATCATTGAC